>JAPDUH010000001.1:3894360-4159713 GCA_030020325.1 Starmerella bacillaris
CGGTAATCGTTGACCTTTTTTCTACTACCTTTACAAGCTCTCCTGAAGCAGTTAAGCCTAAATTAAACGACCTTTTCCGCACTTGGACTATACCAAATGCTAATACTAGTGTCCCTGTTTTCTCTCCAGGTACACTTAAACTGTTAAGCGATGTTATGTCAAAGAAACTAGCATCGAAACAACATTCTGGATCTTCAAGGCCAAGAATCAATCAGACATCTCTGATGGTAGAGATAAACAAATATAGACAAGTTCTGGAACAAACAACTAAAGATGCCTTCATTGAAAAACAGTTGTCTTTACTGGATCGTATAAGCGTAAATATTACGGGTGTTGTAGATCCTAAAATACTTCCTGGGGTACAAGAAGAATTGGATCAAATGAAAACTCAGTTTGAGGCGCATTCTTCGAAGCAACGTAACCGGAAGCGAAAGAATACCACACCAGATGAAAACATAGGAAATCCTCATAAGCAATTCCAAAGCCACTCTCAACCGTTAAACACGTCTTTGCCTGAAAGCACTTATACTAATCCTAGACCAAATCAACAACACGAATCTTCAAACAACGATGATGGACTTGTTATGTACGATGACGACACTATGGAAGACAAAGCTCCAACAGTCGCTCCACCAGCTAATATGACTGAAAATCTAACAGTTCCTGCATTCAATCAATCTATTCCAAGAGCGTTAAATAATACTTTACCACCGAACCTCCCTGCGGTTTTAAACGAGAATAACTTTCAATTCTTTCAAGGTTTACAACCTGGTCAGTTCAATCCAAATGCTTTGAATATGATCTCTCAAGGTGGTGCAACTGCTCAATTCGACCAATCCATGTTGCCAAATATGACACCTATGGCCAACTTGAACCCGGCTAATAATACCCTCAGTAACAATAATATTGGTCTAGAGGTGCAAACTCAAACATTTTCAAAAGAACCTCCTCAGTCGCTAACAGAGGCGGTATCCACAAACATGAATCCTGAATTCATCAACAGATTATATACAGATCTCTCATTACAATGCCCAACTTGTGGATTCAGATTTCCTAACACCGAGGAAGGTAAACAGATGGAGATTCGGGAAATGGATTGGCACTTCAGATGCAACAAAGATATTCGTGAAAATCATAGTCGTAATCGACTGTACTATCTTACGCTAACACAATGGATTAATTATAAAGATGAAGATGAAGTTTACGGAGCCCCTGAGTCGGAAGAGCCAGAGCAAAAGAACGACTTCGATTTCGAGAGCTTAAAATCTCAGTTTGTGGAGGTTACAAGCGATGAGGAAAAATGTGAAGTATGTCAGGAACAACTGACAAGTTCGTGGTCAGAACAAGCAGAGAATTGGGTATGGATGAACTGCATTGAAAAAAGTGGCTTGTTCTTCCATGCCACATGTTTTGCTGATCCTGAAAATAAAGACTTAGTAAATTCTATTTTAGCTGAGCGCGGACAAGGTTAAGCTATAATACCATACAGCTCCTCCTTAAAAAAACTAACATCCACATAAAAAGATTCTGTTTTGTTTCGATGAACATAGGTACATCTAATAGATAATTAAATAAAATTTGAAAAATATACAAGCATAAAGATTTTTAAAACCGCAGTTAAACAGAAATAAAGTATATACAGTACATAAATTATACCAAAGCGGCAGAGATATCTTCCCAAACCTGAGCAGGAGTCTTGGTGGCATCAATACCAGTCCAGACGCCCTTGTTCTTATAATAAGCAACAACAGGTTCAGTCTGCTCGTGGTAAGCAATCAGACGCTTCTTTAAAGCCTCAACGTTATCGTCACTGCGCTGAACAAGGGGCTCACCAGTGATATCATCCTTCATGTCCTCTTTGGGAGGATTAAACTCCTTGTGGTAAGAACGGCCACTAGCAGGATGAATGAGACGACCAGTGATTCTAGAGACAAGTCTCTCATCAGGGACCTGCAACTCAACAACATTCTTCAAAGGCATCTTACGCTCGGCAAGCATCTTGTCAAGAGCCTCAGCTTGAGCAATGGTACGAGGGAAACCATCCAAAATGAAACCATTCTCGCATTCAGGATTGTTATCAAGTTCGTGAGCAATCATACCAACCATGATATCATCGCTAACAAGACCACCCTGATCCATAATAGCTTTAGCCTTCTTTCCGAGTTCAGTACCAGCCTTAATTTGGCCACGGAGCATATCACCAGTAGCCAGATGGCATGAGTGGTATTTTGAAACCAAATTAGGAGCCTGGGTGCCCTTGCCGCTACCAGGAGGGCCGATGAGGATCATACGGAGTTGTTCAACCATTGTTAATGATTACTAATTATCCACCTATCCGATATATTTCGAACGCGAATTCGGACATGAGACTAAATCGAGATTCCACAACCCCCATAACCACAACCACAACCACAACCCACGATATATTAACAGTTCATCTGATGAGCACCTAAGATTTGGTGGCATTACATCGTGACAATATATTTAGCCAATCTGTTAAGAAATATAAAAGCCATTTCGCTTATAATGTTTTTGGCTATACACTAATAGTTGAAACTAATTATAATTTCGGTACTCGACTCTGGGTCATCATCTTCAGGATCTTACTAGCCGTGATGTTCTTGTTTAACATGGTAGATGTTAGTGGGCAACCACATCTGTATACAACTATATGTTGTTGTATACGACAACTATAAAAGGTACAATTCTACATAAAACGTAACTAACTTAACATCATGAAACGCGACTGATTTGTAGCTAGAGTTCATCTATAGCAATTCAGGTACTTAAATTCAAAATTGAAGAAGTAAACAGTATATATATAATATATATATCAGGGTACAAGTTACTCAAGGTGAAGATTTTCAAATCAGAATCAGAATTAAACTCAGCTTAATATTAGAATTTCGAGAAATCGCAAGGGAATGAATAAAAGTCTTCAAATATAACAAAAATAGAGGTTATAAATAGGATTCCTTTCACGAATCTTGAATTGATTAAATTCGCCATGAGTTTATCACGGGAAATAAGCTGGTAAGGCATTAGCATGTAGCCGCAGATATTAGAATTGATGGGAATATAGTATTATTATGTGTAGCCTAAGCCACTGCTATCAGTAAAAGACATTCAGCAGAGAACAATGCTCAAGCCGAGTATCCAGGTAGCTGTTCCTCTTCAGCTTCTTTCATTTTTGAACCAACAGCGTCTCTTTGCATATTCTCTTCGTGAACCATCTGCAACTTTTTATTATCAGCTGCAGGAGGCGGCAAATTAGGTAGAGGAGCAGTATAGCAGTAGAGAGGTGACAGGAAATCGCAAGGTCCTCCCAAAAGGAGTAATTTGTCTTTAGTGCTAAACTTCTTAGCGTCACTTTTTAGAACAAAAGGGCTTTGACAGGTGATATGAACCTGAATTTCATAACTCAGCTGAAAATATTTTGCAGTGAATGTAGGAGCAAAAATTCCTCTTATTGATAAATGATTCAAAGCCTCAGTCAGATCAGTAGTAGAATCTATAGTCTTGTTGATACTTGTAGCAGAGAGAATTGTTTCTTCCTCAATATTTTCGTCTACGTCCATAGCGAATGCTGGATCAGTACTTCTGAAACAACGGGTTAGAATGACCTGAACATGTGAAACAGTGACAGGGCGCTGTGGAGATATCATATGCAATGAGAAATTAGAAGGGAATGGGCCCTGTGATAAACCGTCTTTGGGCATTGAGAGATCACCACTAACGTATAGCTTGGTTGAGCCACCAACAAATCCGAAGAGCTTCCGCTTTGATGTGATGCACATAGTATTAAAGTATCTTTCGCGGCGGCTGAAATTAGGGGTTACCAGCATTGCATCACTTTTAGGGAACATAGGAATTTCTATTTCCTGACGTATCGCTCTTTTGAATCCACCTTTTCTATGTATAACTACCTTCAAGGACCAGATTACGCCAATCGCATTCGTCTTAACGGAACCTATATAAGCAGACGGAGGGCAACGGTTGACTCTTTCAGGTACAACTATTTCAAATGGTAAGGAGTGGCGACCACTCTCAAGTTCCGCTTCGCTATCAATTTTTCCTTTTCCTGGAGCTGTTAAAATATTAGCTGATAAGCTGAAATGTTTCTCATGATCCATATACATTTTAGATGTGAAATTGGTTGAATCAAAATCAATACCCAACGCATTATGAACAGCATCAAATCGACCTTTCCAGTTTCTCATTCGACGTTGGGATTTGTTTTTATTATTTCCATTCGGAAACCACTCGTCACATTTTAACTTGAGTTGAATATCTTCGAACAATATTTGATCTGTGGTATCTATTGTGATACTCCCTTTGATAACGTCATTGGTAGTAAAGAAGGGTCTTCCAGGAGCTGGTTCAACATTAATTGACAATCTTGGTTTGCTGAACATTTGTCGAAACTGTTAAGTTTAACAGTTAAGTATTTATTACCTTTTTTTAGGCAGGTAACTGCTTAACCCTTAGCCATGAGGCTGATGTTTATGTAACAATATGCAGCCACATTCTAAACATGTGAGTGATTTATGGCACCCTAATGATTATATTTGCATTTTAGCGAATTCCAGGCAGCAATTAGAGGATCAAACATCGTCTTGACTTGTATTTTCTTAATTTACATTTGAAAAGTCTGAATATTAAAAAAAAATTTCAATAATACAACCAAAAGATGAAAGTATAAAAAATAATTGATTATGAACGGAATAGTTGATCATGTACACCGGTGTCTTTCGTTCAAAAAAGAAGCCAATCTATGTAAACAACAGTTCATGTCAAATCGAAGGTTTTTTGATTGAACAATGAACTAGAAAGATATTGAAAATAGTCACCGAATGAGTCTTTATCTACCCTAATCGAGTAAATTGAGGATTTTACGAGGCTAAAGCAATATGCATGAGCATAACTGATAGAAAAAAAATCGTGATGGACAATTGTGTATGCTTCTTAGAGCAAAAAACAACTCTCAATAGCAAAAATGTGTAAGTAGTAAGAAAGAATCCCTGACATTTAATGTAAAATTAAAGACAGGAGACTTATATAAGTAGTCTATACCGAATGTAATACAAGAACATCGGAGAAATCCCTAGGTTTCTAAATTTTCTAAATTCATTCTAATCATATTATATTGAGTTCTTCTTCTCAATTAAGTTATACGGTTTTATTGTGTGCCTTCTGGTGCTGGGTTTACTTTACTTCCTGGGATTTAATCCTATTGGTCTCTTTGGCACCATTATCCGCTGCAATACTCTTCTGTTTAGCATCTAGTTGCTTAAACACAGATAATCCACTAGCTACCAGTCCACTGATGTCATCAAGTTTAGCTGGAATAACTACACAAGTTCCTTCCCTGGCTAACTGCTTGAAAGCATCAACGTAGCGGTTTGCTACTTGCAGGTTCATAGCTTCCACGCCACCAGGACTATCGTTAATAGCTTTGGAGATAAGAGAAATACTTTTAGCGAGACCTTCAGCTCGAGAAACGGACATTTGACGTTCACCCTCTGCTGTGTTAATAGCAGCCTGCAGGTGGCCTTCGCTCTCCAAAATTTCGGCCCTCTTCGCTCTTTCTGCGCTCACTTGGCGGTGCATAGCATCTAGAACATCATTAGGAGGTTTAATATCCTTGATTTCATGACGAAGACAGCGCATTCCCCATGCGGAAGCAGCTTCGTTGATGCTTTCTGTGATGCGCTTGTTGAGTTCCTGTCGTTCGCGCAAAACATCCTGCAAAGTGAGCTTGCCGATTTCTGAGCGCATTGTTGTTTGTGCAAGCTGAGTGATTGCATACAGCGCGTCCTGCACGCCGTAGCTCGCCTTGTAGGCGTCTATAACTTGCACAAATAGCACACCGTCAAGGTATAAGGTAACATTATCTGCAGTAATAGCAGCCTGTCGGTCGATTTGAATGGCAGTTTCCTTCATTGTCTGAACATGACGAATGGAATCGATGATGGGCATCAAAATATGTGGTCCAGGTTTGAGAATCTTGCTGAACCTTCCCATTCGTTCAATGACCCATTCTTCTTGTTGAGGAACAAATTTGATTATGGTGTTGCGTGGAAGATTGCGCTTTTGAAAGTAAGTTAGACTCTCATTAGTGAATGAACGAGCCGCTATATTTTGAACAGCTTGCTTCGTCGGCAGCCGCGCTTGAGTTAAAGCTCTCAACATAGCTATGATTATGTAACAAAAAGCGTACTGCTCTGTACTGCTTGCAAGTTTCATCTGTAAGAGAGCTATGCCCGTTTATATAGTATGTAGTGTACATATACGGCTATGGTCTATAGCAAAGACAAACTTAGCAAAATACTGTGACGAGAGTTAGTTAAATGCAAAGTATCTTATTCTTAAATTAATTTTGGTTTTTTTTTATTTATTTTCTCCCCAATTGGTTTAATTCCTGGAGTGATTTGCTACGGTATAACTAATTATTGACCAATGGCACAGTATAAGTTTTGCATTAACGCTCTGATCAACGCAGAACGTATTAAACCCATGAGGAGGTGCTGGCCAACAGTCTGAGTATGCTACTTTGTACTATGTACCTATATGACTTATCATCCCATACCTTGGTATTGCACGCATCCTCCTACGCATATACATACACACTGCTTACTTATCTCTCTTAGTGGCAATGGATATTCTACTTGGCATTCGAACACAGAACGAGGTTCTTCTCATCACGTCTCGCTCACTTGCTCGGGGTATAAGTGTCCTCAAAAGCGATGATGTTAAAGTTCTAGAATGTAATAAACATACAGCGCTAGCATTCTCCGGAGAACCTGGTGATACTACAAACTTTGTGGAATTCATTAGAGCGAACGTTAGACTCTATGGTTTCCAAAACAAGCAAGAACTCACCACACATGCAGTAGCAAGCTATGCGAGAAAAGAACTAGCAACGTCTTTACGTTCGCGTAAACCATACCAGGTGAATATCCTTGTGGCTGGCCACAATGGTACACCAGAGCTACATTGGATTGACTATCTTGGTACCAATGTTACTTTACCGTATGCTGCTCATGGTTATGCATCTTACTATGTTCTTTCAACTCTAGATAGATGGTGGACAGAAACGCTAACTTTAGAAGAGGGCCTAGAGCTTGCACGAAAGTGCATCGATGAACTCGAGAAAAGAATGCCGATTGACTTCAAGGGGTGTAATATACATGTAGTTGATCAAAATGGAGTACGCTTGCACGAATAATTCAGCTGTGCGGGTTGACAAGTGCTGCCATTCTGCTAAATGTTATATTGTATAAGTAATGCTATTCTTATGAGCTGTGGTTTATTTATCCAGTGCATCTGGTTTTTAATTATATTTTTGATGGTTTATTCCCTGGTAATCAGTTATTTCGTTATCTCTATTTGGATATGATAAAAATGTAAATATATTTTAAGGAACACTTAGTGTAGCGACCTTTCAACTGAACGTCTCGGAGTCACTTAAGGCCTTTTAATAGATAGCTAACATATGCGACTTTAATATTTATCGCGACTTAATGGAAATCTTATGAACACATTTACTTCTCCAATTTCATATCTCACACTTAAAGGGCCCCAAGTTAAACTGGATCTGGTAGGATACAGCTCCAGAAAGGTACATTACATTTGAAAATTTTAGCGTATTAAAGACTAGCCACTTTTTTTTTTATTATGCAACTATATACACAAGGTTATATGTATCTTCTTTACTTTTAAACATGTATACTCAGTAGTCTATGTGTGGTACTTCTGAACAAAAATACGTACCCTATACCTGGCATATCTACCTGCGAGGCAGCGTGAGGCTACATGGAAACGCAAACGCGCGATCAGGATGTCACGGAAGATGCACAATGCGTACAGGAGAATAGAAGAAATAAGGTGGCACTGATTGATCATGTTCAGTACCTTTTAAAACAAATGCTGGGTCTAGATTCTCGCAAAACAGCCGAGTACATGGTACATTTGGGATTAGACGACAAAGAATCATTGAAAGCAAAATTATCTACATTACCCACTAATTTTTCATCTGCTGTGTGGAGTAGTATCAATGTGTATGAGTTACCAGTGGGATCAGTTATAACCGCAAAATCATTGAATCCTGGAAAGCTCATTATCCAAAAACCAGACATTTTAAAAAATGTTGAAGCGGTTTGCGACTTGAGGACTGCTTTAGGCGCAAAAATCACTGCAAATTACATTTTTGATGGATACAGTGATGAAAAAATACAACTGCTGAGAATAGAAGCGACTAATGTAACTGTAATTTCAAAGCTTCCTGAGTTCTTGAAAGATGTAGATCCAAAACAATTTGGATCTGTCGAAGTTAACGTTGAGCAGACGTGGCTCAGCAAGGCTGCTAAGTACACTGCAAGCAAGCTAAAAACAGATAATGATAATAGACTTGACAATCCCTGGGGTCGCCTTGCAAGACAAGCGAAAGGTAGATCCAAACAGCATAGTGTCGGGGAAGAATCACAGAAGAGTTTGCCTATTACTGAATACAAAGATCGTATACTGCAATCAATCGAAGAAAATCCTATTGTTATCGTTGTAAGCGATACTGGTAGTGGTAAATCGACTCAATTGACAAAGTTTTTGTACGACTATGGATACTCTAAAGTAATAGCATGCACTCAGCCAAGGCGCATCGCTGCGAAATCGGTAGCTACGAGAGTGGCTGAAGAATTGAAGTCCAATGTAGGCGGACTAGTTGGATACTCTGTTAGATTTGATGATAAAACTTCTCGGGAAACTCGAATTAAGTATATGACAGACGGAATACTCCTTCGCGAGCTACTAAGTGACCCTGACTTAATTCATTACTCTGTAATAATGCTAGATGAAGCACACGAGAGAACACTCGCGACAGATGTTCTGTTTGCTTTATTAAAACAATTATCAGCACGCCGCCCGGATCTTAAAATAGTTGTTACCTCGGCAACTTTGGATGCTAGTAAATTCTCGAGTTACTTCCAAGGAGCGCCTATACTAACAATACCAGGAAGAATGTATCCAGTGGAGATAAAATACCTAACGACACCAGTGTTGGATTACTTAGATGCATCACTAAATATGGTCAAACAAATACATCAATCGGAAGGAAGTGGTGACATTTTAGTCTTTCTAACTGGTCAAGCAGAAATTGAGACTGCTGTGCAATATTTTGAAGAAGCGGATGTTCCAAATCTGGTTGCAATACCACTATTCTCAGCTTTATCTGCAGATCTGCAAGCGCTAGTTTTTGCTGACTTTGGATCAGATGTTCGCAAAGTAATATTTGCAACAAACATTGCTGAGACAAGTCTTACAATTTCAACAATTAAGTATGTAGTTGATCCAGGGTTCACAAAGACTCAAATGTACGATTCTAAGCTGGGTACCAGCGTTCTGAAAGTTGTCCCTTTGTCTAAAGCGGAAGCAAATCAACGTTCCGGGCGTGCTGGTAGAACTGGTCCAGGAATATGTTATAGGATGTACACTTCAAAGACATTTCAAAATGAAATGAAGGAGTCCGTTGAACCTGAAATTAGAAGACAAAATCTCAGCCATACAATACTTCTCCTCAAATCTTTAGGAGTGGGTGATGTGTTGACGTTTGATTTCATGGACAGACCTAACGAAAAAGATGTCTACAACTCTTTATTAAATCTATATCATTTAGGCGCCCTCTCATCCTCTGGTGAATTGACCGATCTGGGCAGGAAAATGTCAAATGTCCCATTGGACCCTGAGCCTGCCAAATCACTTTTAACATCCAGCTCCCTCGGCTGCAGCTCTGAAATTTTGACAATTTTGTCTATGTTGGCATGTCCTTCGGTTTATGACACCGCCAAAAGAGAACTTGGAAAAGGTAATAGAAAGGAAAAGCAAAGAGTATTCCTTCAACAACAGAAGAACATTAAACAAGCTCATTCCATGCTTAAAAGACACGAAGGGGATCATTTCACACTGCTCCACATCTACAATAAGTGGGAGCAGTCTAATTTTTCAAGAGACTGGTGCAAAAATAATTACATACAATACCAGATTATGGTTAGAGTTAAAGATGTCCGGAAGCAACTCTCATGTTATGTTCCTTCAGAGGCTGCCAACGGAAGCAAATTTAATGAATCTACAAATGCTGCAATAATAGAGTCTTTGTGTGCTGGTTATTTTAAAAATGTTGCTAAACTTGATCAGCAGGACTATATTACGCTCAATAACTCATTACCAGCTTTCATTCACCCTTCCTCTGTATTATACAAGCGGCGAGAGAAAATGGTTATTTTTGAGTCGCTGATGTTAAGCTCAAAGCGCTATATGATGACATTAAGCATAATAGATCCAGCACAGCTTGTAAAAATGGTGCCACAATTCTTCAGAGTTGTATCTGTTGACGAGTTAATGCGTAAAAGAAAATCGGATACATTAAAACCAATGTTAAGAGGGACTCGCAAGCAAAGTAATGTGATCGAGTTCTCCTAGTCGTTGGTTGCATATTATATTAACTCATGTTTAAATAAGATATTTAGATTCTAGCCATTCTAAACTGCCAAACAGACAATTGGGTGCCCACTCTTCATGAAGTTTCTTCCATTCATGAAGCTTTTCACGATTGCAAGGATGAGTCCACACATTCATCTCAAAATTCTTAGCCCAGTGAGGTTTACCACCGTGCTTAATACTTAGCGCCTCTAGCGTTGCAAACCATTCTTTCACGTTCGGATCACAACCAAAGGCTCTGAACATTGTTGCGTTAATATTCATTGTTAATTGATCGATACTAATTTCTCCTGGAATCTTATAATCAAGAAGTGGTGAAGGATCCAATAAAGGCCTAGTAATATTTCCATAAATGGGTCCAGGATATCCATCTGGCTTTTGTTTGGAATTGTGATTTGGTAGAGTTGTGTTCGATATTCTAATTTCTATTGGCGCATGTACATACCAATTCTTCTGCAAGATTTCGGTTCTTAGCTCTTTTAACATTTCTGGACCCTGAGTTGCAGGTAATGACCACTCATTCACGACTTGTTTGAACATACAATCCATATTAATCTGGGTGTCATGTCTACCAACCTTGCGAACGATTTTATTTTCATCAAACTGTTCGGCGAACGACCATTTCTCGACTAATGGTGTTAAACATGGCAACAATTTAATAGTGCACCATAACAGTAACTCATAAATGAACCTTCCCACCTTGGTGTGGTAAAGTGTTTTCTTGGTGTTCCTAGACATTGGGGGTTCTTTAGTCTTATCGCCTTGCCAGACGTACACTTTGTCTGAATACGGATACCACCAGATGCGATGATATTCTGATTGTAAAAATACAGTGCTCCAAATGTCATTCTGAAGAAGGTCATCAAATTTCAGTACGTACCCTCTAGATTTAACGTTATAGGCTGGAATGCAGCGCAACTTCGCCCTGACAATAATTCCAAACGCACCTAATCCAAGCAAGACTGCGCTGAATAACTCTTTATTTTCGTTGTCGGAGACTGTAATCACTCTTCCTGATTCTAGAACAATATCAAGACTGACAATCTGTTCTGAAATCAGGCCATGAGTATACGAAGCACCATGAGTTCCCGTACTTATCACTCCGGCAATGCTTTGTTCGCTAATGGAACCTAAATTTTGGAGAGCGAGGTTTTTTGTTGCCAATAACTCCGTTGCATCTTTTAAACGGATTCCGGCTTCTACATGCACATCGGTATATCCATCGTGTTCTTCTATTGAGATGAGCTTATTCAATTTATCTAGGTTCACAAGATAACCGCTAGTCATAGTGATTTTAGAAGGTGAGTGTCTTGCTCCGCATACTACAACATTTGTATTTTCCTCTCTTGCTTTGTTAATTATTTCTTGCACTTCTTCAACCGACGCAGGTTGAAAGTACAACTCGGGGTTCGAAGTGTGGGTTCCAGACCAAGTTTCGTGTATATGGTTAGTGATTCCTGAATGCATTGTTTGTTGGTTATTATTGAATTTATTGATGTTGAAATCTAGCCTTGAAAGCTCTTTTATATATCATTTTTTTTACGTCTACTGCATTCCTGCATCTTGGTTGTTATATTCAAAGGTCTGCATACTTGGCAGCAACTTTGCGCTCACTTGCCGATATGCCACCATACAATCGTAACACTACGATAGTATAATAGAAAAATAAAATTCATATACTATGAATAGTTCTGCTATATTTATATTTGTTGTTTTCTACAAATAATATATACAGATGTAGAAGCAATCTACAGTCACATTTACGTGTAGTTTGCATATGTTTACGATCTAAAGCTTTAGATCTGGGTCAGTTATGAATGGATGCTGCAATAATGCTTCAGCAGTACTTCTTTTTCCTGGATCCACCTGCAAGCATGCTTCAATAAACGACTTCAAGCTAGTTGAAATCGTTTTAGATGGTAATTGTGGCAGCTTTCCCAACCCCAGATGATAAATGGCTTGAAATGGATTCAGGTTAGGAAAAGGATGCTTCCCAGACAACAATTCTATAGCTACACAACCCAAACTCCAAATATCAACCTTAGTAGTACACCCAGAGACTCCTCTGGCAATTTCTGGAGCCATCCAGTAAGCGGTGCCTTTCATGGAGGCCCTTTTTTGTGTGAGATCCTCAATACGACTAATACCGAAGTCGCTTATCTTGATATCATTGTTTGAGTCTACTAGAATATTAGCACTTTTTATATCTCTGTGAATAATATTCTTTGAATGCATGTATTTGAGACCTTCCAAGCATTGCTTCATGTAATGCTGTATCATCGGCTCTCTGTAGGCTCCATAATGCTTAATTCTGCTCGATAAAGAGCCTCCAGAAACATACTCTAGAAATATATTGAAAAACGTGTCATCTTGTTTGAATCCTTTAAACTTTACAATATTAGGATGATCCAGTTCACGTAACGTGCTAATTTCAACTCTTAATGAATCACTTAACTCCCGTTTTAACTTTTCATCTTCGCCGATATGCAGTTTTTTAACGGCTAAGATGTCTCCCGTATTCTGGTTGAATGCCAGAAACACAGCCCCAAAAGAACCTTTCCCTATGAGTTTTCCTTCTAAATAATCGGTAGGAGCAGATTCTATCGATTCTAAATCTTGAAAGAAATCTTCTTCCGCGATTTGATCGTATAAATCATATAGTTGTAGAATGCTAGTAGGATTGGTTACCAGTTCCGAATTGCGGCTAGGGGTTTTAGTGAGTGTTTTGAGTAGAGAGTCTCGAACCACCGATGTTCTAAAGCTATCTAAACTCAATATAGATAAGCTTCCGTTTGGTTGCAGAGTGTCATCATCTGCTTCTGGAACTTCGTCTAATGCTGTACTAAGACTTAGTTTCTTTCGACGAATATTCACCATGGAATTTCTGAGTTCGATTCCAAGCTGCTTCGAAACATCAATTGTTGGAAAGTATTCTGATAATCTACGAGTAACTTCTTCAGAAGTTGGACGTTCCATGGGAATAACTCGTGTTACAGGGCATTCCCAATGTTTTGCATCCTCATCTTGCTGCTCAATTGTGCTCAAACCTTGCAATAGATTCTCGCACTGATCTTCTGTTTTTATCCAGAACCTGGTAGTTCCCTCCTTACATATAGCGTGATTAAGTTCGGTATCGCTATCATATACATCAAAGAGATCATGAAGCTTATAGTTGATGTGCGGCTTAAGGTATCTACATCTGCTCAAAACAAGTTTTAAGAGTGGAATATTATCCTGAGGTGTAACATCAATAAAGAAAGAGTTCCCGTCTAAGTCTATGAACTGGACATTGATAACTTTTTGTGAAAAATTCGAAGGTGCCTTTATCATTTGTGCGAGTTTGAACGGACCACCAAAATCAGGGTTACGGTGGTTGAGATGTTTGAGTATCGGCTGGTTCCTTGCATAGTTACATAACCTCACTCTATCGCCTATGGAAGGAACAAGAGTTGATATTTTATTTTTCTTCAGACAAATCTCTGGTATTTTATCAACAGTGATGTTATTGGCTAGAAAACGGCTATAGTATTGAGGAAGTCCAGCATCTTGTAGCCATATTTGCAACTGTAGCGTTTGATCTTTTTTCAAATCCTTCTTACCTTCTGTAGGGTCGGATATCAACTCATCATTCGAATCACTTTCGGATTCCTCATACAGCTCTTTCACACAGTGGTTGTTTATAACACTGTATGTCGTAAAATTTGTTGCATGCTTATAGTAGTCCATATTATTATTGTATACACCCAAGTTTGGGCTCATACGACCTGAACTATGCAAAGATTTGATTTTGGTCTCATTAGTATCCATACGATATTCGCTCTAGACAAAATTGACACCAAATCTCGACACAACTTAAAAGGGTTGGGGTGAGACAATTTATGTCCCAAACGATGCACGATCATGGTACCACATCCAAAAGAGGAAATTGATTATGTGATTTATGTCAATGTAACAAGTGCGTGTGACACGGGTGGAGTCAACCTCAATTTGAGCTGACATCTTTGCTGAAAAATTATTAAATAGTGAATTTTCTTGGAAAAACTTGGGCCAAGATCCAGTTTATCAACTTGAATTTAATTACTTGATATATAAGCTTAAGAATTTTATTAAAAGTAATGAAAGCAACACACCATGTCTTATAAAGTGAAAGTGTTCCATTTTCCGAAAATTTTAATTTGATCAAAATAGTTATAATTTTTATCCTCTTTAATGCTAAGGGATGTCCTTCTATTTGTGAGCTCCTTTTCCATTCTTTTGAGATTGCACAGTTCTATGAATAGTAGATGATCGCTCCTCAAAAATAGCTTCAGCGCGTTGTATTAGTCATATTACGCGTTCGCGTATGAAACCAAGGTGAAGTAAAGTAATAAACGCGTACGCGTCCATATATTAATTGACATTAAGAAAATCAGAGTTTCAAGCTTACACTTCTACTTTTTTCTGAACACGAAATAAACTTCAAATATAATTTGAGGACATTTGAAACAAGAAAAGTAGGATTTGTACACGTATAGGCTTCTTTAAATCATGTCTGCCCCTCCTTCTAGTCCGCCTACTGCCCAAGCTTTGGGTCTGCTACCGGCATTTGATTCCACGAAAACACGTTTGTTCTTAAAACCCAAGAAAACACATATTGAAACGTTCCTTCCTAGTCCTATTCCTACCTCTGAGAATATTTCAGCCTTACATTCCAATGTCGATGCACCTTCATCACCTTTGCTCTCATCACCAGTGAGGCTAAATAACACATCCAGCAACCTTGACTTGCATTATAAACTCGTCTTGCCCCGTGATGGAACACCAGTCCTCGTTGGGAGAAGCTCCAAAAGTTGTGACTTTAACCTACGCGCTAATAATAAACAAGTCTCGCGCGTACACTTTAAAATCATGTATAACAACACAGATCAAATAGTGAGCGCTGAATGCTACGGCTGGAATGGCTTTCAGTTGAAACTCAAATCGTCTAACTTTTGTTACGAGGTTTGCAAGGGTCAAGTGATCAATTTCGATTTGAGCGAACCAGCTGAGCTCAATGTTCAAAACGAAATTATTGATATCGAAATCGATCGGGCGCCTCTAGCCAAGAAAATTAAACGTGACGAAACAGCTTCAGTGACTGCACCTTTTAGACGTCCCTCTGTTCCTACTATTGCATCTCTAGAAACACAAGCTACACCTGTTAATGCTAGTCCTATTGACACCACGTCCAATGAACTCAATCTTCAAAATAATACTAAAGCTACTGCTGATACCGAGTCGGTTGCAACCATGACTTCAGTCTCTGCTAATAATATACCAGCAACTACCAATAGTGCACAGGCCGAGAATCATACCCAAAGTCAGATGAATACCTCCTCAAATATGGCATCAAATATAAGTCAGCCCTCTAATGAGCAATCTGACGCTGTGATATTACCTTTGACAGCTAATGAACCTACAGCAGAAGTTAGAGTAACCGATGAGCTGCTGCCAAAAAATGCTAAAACTGTACAACAAAGTCTAAAGCGCCATAGTGATAATATCAAGTCTGAGGAAGTGGCTACTCCTAAACGTAGAGCCCTAAGCCCATCAGATCTCGATGATGTGCGCAATATTGTCTGCAATTTCATTGCATATTCACGACTTAGCGCAGTCCCATTCAAATCTATCCGTAAAGCTAATGTTACACTTTCAAGCCTTACGAAGCATCAGTTGCTTGATATTCTTGCAAACATAGATTGCATTGGCCAAATATCTATCGTCGAGGAAGATAAGAGACGCGATTTTGAATACTACTACATACCTGAAAAGGATGATGATGAACAACGACGAGCAACTGTCATAAATACACGCGGTCATCGTAGCTTGAGAAGCTGTAGAAAGACTCATAAGCAATACCTGTATAAACCACTTCAGTTAGATTAATTGAAACTATCTATTTATATCGATATTTGAGTGCTTTTAAAAGTGTGCTTCTATTTCTTATTTTTTATCACTTGCAGAATCTAAAATATTGGGTCATATTTTGTTTTAAATTTTTTTCGAATTATTTATGACGTGCTTTAGAAAACCAGGTAGTCTAGCTTGAGGTTGGATAAATTCTATATACTGTCATTCTGTTCAGTTACATATATTATACTCGTA
This sequence comes from Starmerella bacillaris, assembly GCA_030020325.1. Classification (NCBI taxonomy): domain Eukaryota; kingdom Fungi; phylum Ascomycota; class Dipodascomycetes; order Dipodascales; family Trichomonascaceae; genus Starmerella; species Starmerella bacillaris. Next base: position 3,910,975 of record JAPDUH010000001.1, read on the forward strand.
TATTAAATAGTAAAAAGGTCGCCAAAGTGGTTACATGGCGAGTGAAACATCATGAAGATGGTTTGACCCATGGTTTCCAGCCGCAGCTAAAATGTCGTGGGCAAGTTTTTGCTGATCTTCATAGCTCAGCATCGTAACAGCGTCCCACACCACGCGGAAGCTAGGGTATCCAGGCGTTTTAATAAAAGTATCGTAATAGATGCATGAGAAAAATCCCATGACAAACTGGCAGTCGAACCTATCTGTAATACCACCATGCCCAGGAATGGTATCTCCAAAGTCTTTAGCCTTGAAAGCACGCTTTGTACCTGACGCGAAGAAGCCACCAAATGGAGCAACTAATGAAGCAAATGTTGCCAACACCACTGAATGGATGTATATAGGGGCAAAATGGAATGTGTGAAGGTTGAAAAAATTGTAATCCCGAGCGACAAATACTGCATCACGAACACAAGTGTGTTCGGAAAAGGCAGATACGCCTACTCTATCCATAGGACATACCATATAATCACTTGATGCAGACAAATATGTTAAAAGTATGGCGGCAATCATCGTAAACAACCATGCACCTAAAAATCCTTCAACAGTTTTCTTTGGACTAATTTTTATAAGCGGTGTTCGACCAATGGTGATACCGCAAACGTATGCCATAATATCATTAACAATAACCAAAGAAACAGGAATGAGGAACCAGTACAGACCATGCAGGATATTCAGTTCGATGTAATTTCCTTGAATTATCACGAAGAAGATGGCCATGTGCGTAGTCGTGAACTGTGCAAATTGTTGACGGTAGTAACCTGGTTGTAATGTACAAACAAAGAACATGAGCCCACCCATGTAAAGCGCATAAGAAATAAGACGGTGATAGGCAATTAAGCGGTAAAGAACGCGTTCAAAAATGCCAACATTTCTAAAAAACATAAACAAAGACTCACCTTTCTGGTAGAACATGGCCACAACCATAAAGTACCAGCTGAGAATGCGACCCCAAGGAAGGTCATCGAAATACTGCTTCTCGCCTGTAAGGTTAATAACCTCATTATAGCTGAGAACTTGGAGGAGAGCGATCAACAATGCAATATATACATGACCAGATAGAATAACTCCCACAAACAGACCAATCATAACAAAAGTCCATATTGCGCGAACAATGAAGGTCTGTTTCTTTTGCTCGAATGCCTTTTTAGCTTCAGCAATCTTAGGGTCAACTTCTGTTGACCCAGGCTTTTGTACAGCCTTATTTGACTGCTTTGAGTGAGCCACTTTACTGCCTTTCATTACAGTATTAGCGCAGAAGCTGAAATTTGCTTAGATAAACGGTTTAACTGGACATCCCAGCGCCCTTTCTATGACTTACTTACAATGTAATCCAAGTGTGGTAAATATGCAGGGCATTTTGCGAGCCCGAGCAGGATCACATGCGATCACATGCATTATGTAGACATTCCAAAGGGCTCTGAGAATTCAACCTCTGAAAAAACGCCGTTTGGAATTAAGTAATGAACGCCCTTCGAAATGTGATTGCCTACTACTGCTTCCAATGTGCGTAAACATGACGTATATATGTGTATCCATATCTCTTTGCTGAGATTCATTTAAAAGAAATCAAATCTCAAATCTCATACATATTTTGAGATTGAACGCTCTAATTTAGTACCTATAAATCCGTTTTATAATTTAAAATGCTATTTCTTTTATTTCAACCCCCAGAACTAAAAACTACTTGTCTAAATTAACAGAAGCAGAAGAGTAAATAACAGGGGGATTCCAATCCATTCACCTAGCGATTAAGTATTTAATTCCTCTAGATTCACAATGTGGTACAGCTCTCATTTCATTTAAAACTGAAGTGCAGCGCGTCTTCATAAAATTAAGTCTAACAAAGCAACTGCGCCAAATTAAACATTCGGGTAGTAGAATACCAAAAAAAAGTAATTATAAATTAGTGATAAATACTTAATGCACTATCTATTTAGTACTTACGCTGACGGTTGTTCTTACCGCTGGCCTCGATGTGGAACTCATCCAAAGGAGAAACGTAGACAGGGTTCTTGTCCCACAAGTTAGGGGTGATGAAACCGTAAGTGTTGCCAATGGCAATGAAGGCAGCCTTCAAGGTGTTCTCAGTAGTTCTGGTAGAACCGACGGAAACAGTGAAGCAGTCCTCGACACCAGCGAACTGGAGGATCTTGGAGACGGCAGGAGAGGCGATGATAGTCTTACCACGGGGAGCGGGGACAAGACGGACAGTGACACTACCACACTTACCAGTGACCTTGGTAGCAACAGTGTGGGGCTCACCGATCAAAGAACCCCAGTAACCACGACGAATGGGGATAATGTTGAGCTTAGCAATACCGATAGCAGTACGGATGGCAGTGGCAACTTCCTTGGAAGTCTTGACACCAAGACCGACGTGTCCGTTCTCATCACCAACGATGACGACGGCACGGTAACGGTTACGCTGACCAGCAGAAGTCTGCTTCTGGACAGGCTTGATCTTCATGACCTCGTCCTTAAGGTTAGGAAGGAACTTGTCAATGATCTGGACCTCCTTAACAGGAAGAGAGTGGGCGTAGATCTCCTCAAGGCTGTTGATCTTGCCGGCCTGAACAAGACGACCGAGCTTGGTAACGGGGCGCCAAACCTTCTCTTCATTTCTGTTGTTACGGCGTCCACGGCGGGGACCACCGAATCCACGTCTAGGGGCAGCGGGGGCAGAACTCATATTTACTAGTAACTGGGATAGCTGAACTGAATTTTGATGTTCTGACATTTGATAATTTCATTTTGATTTGTAAGTCAGGTCTAAGCCCTACTTGTTTATGTAATATTGAAATTTAACGCGGTATCATTGTGTGTAGTGTGGAATTGTGTTAGTAATATGAATGACGATAATTTGTGGTTTGTGGTTTGTGGTTTGTTTATATCTGGTAAGGGTACTACCAGTTGAGTATCTATGTACGAAAGTATCTTTGGGCAAATTCAAAAAGTATGTAGCGACATATACTTCTATGTACATGTATATGTCGATATCATTGATATTCAACGGAGATAACAACTGTTCTCTATGTCAAAGATAAAAATGCCCCGAACCACATAGACTATAATTTTCAGTGAAACCCCAGGCTAGAAAGATGTCTTTTAAATCAACTCCATATACTTAGTTCTGTCTGTTCAAAGATGAAATGTTTCCCAATGTTGGTTCCTTCGTGACTATTTAAACTTATCACAGATAAAAGAAGACTATGTAATATCATAACATTTATTGCAGTATTAAAAAATTAGAGACTTTTTGTATAATAGATGAGTTCTCACTTAATAGGTTTCTAAATACTTTGCCAACACACCTAGAGCTCTATATATACAATATACAGACCATATTTATAGACTTGCTAGTTATGATAGTAATCCTGGAAATAATGAACGTCTGAGCTACTTGTACATAACTTGTTACTTAGATCATTTTGGTCGAAAGCTTATCTGTATCCTAAAGGTGATTGACGGATATTACATTTCGATTCATCATCGTACGAAATATAGAATGACTTGTGTTTGTTCTATGTGCAGAGAGATAGACTTTACCATTAATTTTACTTCCGTCTTCATGTATAATAATATACATTTGTAAGTTCTATAATTTTAAGCAGATAATTCAAAGATTTACTTATTATTTCGATAATTCGGTACTATTTGACTCAATTATCACTCTTCTATTTTTTATAGTTCTAAGCAATTATTATATTCACGTTGATTCAGTGGAAAATTGTGGTTTTTTTTTATTTTCTCAATTCACCCAATCTTAAATTTTAATTAACATTTCCTACCTGCGTTAGTTGAAAATTAAGCCTCCAACTGATGAAGCTAAAACCTAATTAGGTATATGCAGGGAAAGCTCAACTTCAGAAATGGCACACTCGACTATATCATACTTTTTGCGCAAGAATGAACAAGGTATCAATCGATATCGTTTAAAAACATTTTAGAAAATAACTTCACATCGCTCTTCAGGGGTTTTCATGTAGTATACCTCAATCAATAGTAGGTACCAAAGTGTAAACTAAATAATTGCGCATCAGCCATAATAGCTCGTCATTTTGATTAAAAAAAAGGTTTACAGCATTGTGTGCAGTGTCCATACTTGATGGAAAAATAAGCTTGAGCAACCAATGCAGGTTGCAAAACGTAGTAGTATAAGGCAGCACTAAGACGCGTAACTTAACGCGCCGCATTCATTCGAATATAACAGGCACATTTGAAGTATCTGGGTCCTTAAGATTTCTTACCTTCCTGTAACCTCTAAGTGGACTCTATGTGGATCTTCAAAAGAAAGAATTCTCACAGCAGCAGTAAGAGTCATTCAAGAACCAACTCTTTTGACTCATTGACATCCGATAGTTTGAGTAGAAGGTACAATTGTTCCAGTTTAGATAACCAATGCGATTTGCAAGAATATAAACTAAGATCGAGCTGGAGGTCGAGTTTCACTGATAGTATACAGTATCAAAAGACCCAGGAAGGCCCGTTACGTTTGCTTTCTGAAATAAATGATCAATTGTATGCCTCAGATGCTGAGAGTAGTACAAACATCAGTATTGTTTCTGAAATCTCCGCTATAACGGATATCACAATGGAGTCACAACCGTCCTTTATTGATGAAGTGCAAAATTCTATAAAAAATAGTACGACATTGGATCTTCCCAAGGTTTCTAATTCAGAATTTCTAACCTGCAGCACCATTGCATCAGTGTGCTCAAGGAAACCTACTGTCAGCACCTTAAGAGAGTCTGCTATGCAAAGTGAAATAGCGTTGGAAGACAGTGAAGATTCTCAGTGGTCTGGTTCTGAAGACACAATAACTGCAGAATGCCCTCCGAGAAATCCAGCACGCTACAATATGGGGCGAGGCATTGCTCCATTGAATATTAGCACGGCTCGTAAAAACAAGCATGCTGCATCGAGTGACGTTTCTATTGATTTTGATTTCAGTGAAGAGAGAACAGATCGTCATCCTACATTAAATTTCCACGAAAATCCTACGTACCAAAAGAACGTCGTTGTTGATCCATCCGCACCTAGCATAACGATGTCTGATTTGAAAAAGATGATGAACTGGAATAATTGTAACAACGTACAAGTCACGCAAAAGCAAGGTTCTGGAGAAGGTCAGACTGATCTCGCAAATGAGGTTGCAGACTTAGGAATTCTTGGCAGTTTGGACTCTAAAGACTCCTTAACTGATCAGTTTACATCAACGATAGAGCGTTTCTCATTTATTAACGAGTCAATGAATAGCTCATCAGCAATGTCTTTGAATACATTACTTCCTTATATCCGTGTCAATGCTAATAAATCATCTTTGCCTTCTTTATATCAACTTGGTATAGTGGAGTCTATTCCAAATATTTCTAAAGAAGAATCGACAGTATTGAAAAGCACAAATGAAAGTAAAGAAGAAAAGACGAATTCATTTTTACAACAGGATAAACAGGATTTGAAGAAAAAGAGTACATTCGGGCGTGCTGTGATAAAAGATGATCATGATTCTCCCAGACCTATAAAAATGGTCCCCAATAAAGAGGTGTCTAACACTTTTATAAAAAAGTGGGTTCACCAGTCTCAAACAGATGTTCTCTCTCCTTGTTCAGGACCATCTTCTATAAAGTACACTATACCAGAACTGCAGCATATGATCGGAAATTAGTCCCCGAACCCTGTGGTAAACAACGCGAAATAATCCTTGAGTTTTTGAACCACCAAGTATATTAACGATATCAATTAATAAAAGAAAGTAGTTTTAAGTATTCTTTCAACCGAGGAGTAAACGGTGTCAGGTATTCGTTGCTATTCGGCTGCCTGTATACGTTAGATTCGATTGATAAATTCATAGTTTAATAAATAAATTGATCAACAACCCAGTATGGATGCCATTGACATCGAACAAAATAACACCTTAGAGTCCAATGAGTCGTTCAAATTGGCTCTTGAGGAACCCAATTTATCAAACAAGTCTTCTGGAACAGTCGTGTTTCATGACTTCACTGAAGACAATAGTGTGATAGCAGAATGCGCTATAAAAGCAATAGATTGTGCTACACCAGTGGCTGAAATACGCACAGAAGAAAAGGAAAAATTATCGCCTACAACTACAGTGATCACAGGCGGAGATAGTGGCCGAAATGTATACAGCTCACCATTGTGTGAATCGAGTAGTAAACAAATTGATGCATCAAAATGGAGCACGCCACTAAAAGAATCCAACAGACAGAAGAGACTCAGAGCATCGTCATTTAGTGAGCTTCTCGCTTCTATAGAGCCAGGAAATAGATCTATCGCAAAAGAGGACTATGAATGGGCTCTTCCATTCATATACGCTATTGGAACGCTATTGTATGCAGTTCTTTATGTGTTAATATTTCGACCTGTAACATGCTTTTTGTTTTCAACCTACAGTTTAAGACATAAGATAAGAGGGTATCTGATCCTACCATTTGAAAACATGCTTAAAGAGATGTTCGTTAGAAGCTTTGTTGTAGAGATTAAAGAGGATTCATCAACAGTGATTAATCCACGAGAGAACTGCGTGGTCATATGTAACCATCAGTCCTTATTGGATTACTTTGCGCTCAACTACCTCTCTACAACGTGTCAATTGGATGCCTCCTGTTTCTTTTACGCCTATAAACATTGTAGCAGGCTACTTAGCAATAGGTCTCTTTTGAGCTTGTTTTTTAAAAAATATAACTGGATTGTCCCAAAAGAGTATCTCCCCGAGGTATTCGCGCCAGTTTTAGAATCACCGTCAAGAAATTATGGGGGCAAGTGGGTTTGTCTTTTCCCAGAGGTGCAGATGTTCACTCAAACGGACTTGCATTCACAGAGGCAAGTCTGTATTTCAAACGGCTGCAAACCATTGTCTAACATCCTCTATCCGCGATATAACTCCTTTTTTGATTGTGTTGAATTTTTAAGAGACTGTGACTTCACCAGTATACTTGACGTAACCATATCCTATTTCAATATTCGAGATCCTGACAACGTCTACCGTGGGGTTCCCACATACTTAGATATCATTTTAGGCATCCAAAATTGGAAAGTGATAATCAATGTCAAGAAAATACCAATGAGCAGCATTTCCTACAAAGAAAAGCGGGTTACCAGGTGGTTAGAGAAACAATGGTACGAAAAGGATAGTAGAATAACAGAAATGAAGACACCTAACATAAACGTCAGGATCTATTAATCTATATATACTATTTGAAACTAACCAAACGGAACCAAACGGAACGAAACTAATTTTGAATATTGAATACAAGAAAAGTAGAAATGCTACCTGAACTGAAGAAATTCTAACAGAAAGTAAAAGCTAAAAGCTAAAAACTAAAAACAAAAACAAAAAATATGTTTATTTATTGAATAATATTACCCTGCGTTATTATCTGTTTACAAAATAAAAACTTATATAGTGGTCTTCTCTAATTTCTTAGCGATATTATCGACATCAGCATCAGACTCGGCAGCTACAGGCTCATCTTCTGCCAACTCTGCATCACGAGCTGCAGTTTCGAGCTCATCATCCTCCTCATCTTCTTCTTCTGACTCCTCGTCACTTTCGATTTCCATATCATCTAGCTCATCTAGCTCACCGAACCCGCGGGTCTTGAAAACAGTATTAATAGAATCGACATGCTGGTGCTCCTCACTGAAACAGTTACCATTAAGCTCCAAGAGTTTCAAATTCTCTAGATTGGTCTCAAGAGCCTCAACAATGACAGCGAGACCTTCCTCATCTATTTCATTATACTGCAAATGCAAGTATTCTAAACCCTTGAGGTTATTATTCTTGAACTCTTCAGCGAGAATTACAGCGCCTTTAGCACTTAACAAGCAATCACTTACTGAAATCTTCTTTATAGAAGGCCACTCGGTAATAACGCTAGCCATAGCACGCGAACCCTGTTCCGTAAATGTGTTATCCTGAAGATCCAATGTGTGCAAATCGGGTGAATACTTCAAACCCTCAAGCATCAGGTGCTCAATACCCTCTTGTCTAATGCCATTTTGGTATAATCTTAAATCCTTGACACTACCGTGTGCCTTCAAAAATCGAGCCCAGGCCTCCATAGATCCATTTTCCAAACGGTTACGACCACAGATGACAGTCTCAAGCTTGACGGGGTGATTCAGCTCCTTCTTTTTGGCAGCTAACTTTTCAAGTGCTGCACCAACTCTGGATCCAGCCTCGGGACCAAATCCATTGTTAGCAAGAATTAAGTGCTGCAAAGGAGTATGTTCAGCAAGAAACTTCTCCAAAGGAGCCACTGTGGCAATTCCAAAAGCGTTGTCACTAAGATTAACAGTGTGCAAGTTAGGACATTCAAGCAATGCGGAAAGCAAAAGATCCATGCTATCAGGAATCTCTTCACGCAAACGGCCAGTGAACATATCATCCAAATTAGCAATTTCTAATGTTTCAATTTCCTTAAGTTTAGCGGCAATTGCCTTGCAAGCACCGATGCCATAAGAGTTGCCTCCGAAGTTAGCAACTGTAACACCATTCTTGAGATCAACAAGCTTGTCATTGATATCCTCCTCGGTATCGAACTTCTGATTAAGTCCCAGTTGGAAGCCAGTCATTGATAATGTAGATATTTTATGTATAGAAAAGACTAAAGTGGTTTTGTTTTATAAAAATACCAAGTGTTGGTTATGTAATACTTTTTTCAACGTAACTATTTTAGTACAGGGGAGCCACACAAACACACACAAAACACACTGTTTGTTTTGATACGAATATTGCTTTAAGAAATTAACAATAAATAATCTAGTAGTTTCAATACGTAGTGGGAAACCTTATAATAATTCAACTGATATGTAGCCTGGGTCACGGTATGATGCATTCCTGTATAAAGATATCAATGAAACTTACTTTTTCAATAAAGGAATTAGAGACCTTATTACTACCTGTGAAGTGTCAACATTCGATGCTGCACGGATAAACAAAGCCGTAAGAATTGAATATTATCCAAAATTTCTTGAGTATATTTTCGACAGAAGATAAGAGGTTGTTGGAATAAAGCTTTTAGTTAGAAAAACATCTATAATGTGATACAATAATTCAATAATTCAATAATTCAATGAGAAGCTTTAGCCAATTCTTAGTTCAAAATTTCATGAATACACAAAAGACACAACAGTGGTAATAAACACGAACATTTAGAAAAGAAGAAGTTAACCAACCTAAGAAAAATAATAGAAGAATAAAGATCAAAAATCAAAAGTTAAAAAAATTAAAATAAAAATAAAAATAAAAATAAAAATAAATCAGTGAAGTACTGGGATGCTATGCTAGTTTATACGCACCTATTTCTTGGGTCCTTTGGAAGGAAGTGGTTGGCCAATATCTTTACCTCTGAGTTTGATTCCTAATTGTTTTTCCATCTTTCCTAGAACCTGTTGGTTTGGCACAGCACGGCCAGTCTCGTAATCACCGACAACCTGAGGCTTCTCGTTGATTGCGGTTGCAAGGTCTTTCTGAGAGAAGTTCTTAGCCTGGCGTCCTTGTTGGATAGCACGTCCTACAGAGAGGCTTACCTTTTGTGGCGGTGCTACATTATCATCACGATCTAATTTAGCCAGTCTCTGGCCTTCGGGGTTGCCACCATGGTTACCAGCGCCATATCTCTTTTCTGTTGCCAAAACATTACCACTTCTTATAGCAGAGTTCAAAGCAGCGTTGGTTCTAGCAACAGTTGCTCTGGGGCCACCGCCTCCGATGCGGACACGGGAACCAACAACGGTTTCGCTGTCCCAGTCAGTATTAGAATGAGGAATCTTAGACATTTTGTATCGCTGAGTGTTTGTTGAAAAGTTTGGTTTACTATTGAAAATGCGTTTATTGAATTCACAAGAAAATATTAACTTCTTTAGTTAATGTTGTAAATAGTACAATAGCAATAATTGCGTAACCAGTTGAGGCATAATATATATTATTGGGCATTAGGTTATCTAATACTCTCCACTCTAGATGTTTCCAGAACGTTTGTTATATAATTGTACTCTCAGCATTGTAGTAGGTCAAGTTGGATAAAATGATGGTGTTGTCTCTGTGATGATAGATTGTCTATACTTCACTCAATAAAATGTTACTATCTTGAAGTACGTGAACAATAGAAATTACAGCTCGGAGTGTAATTCTAACGGCTATATGATGATGTAATAGTATTTCTTTAGTTGCCAATTTAGTATATATGAGTAGATTAAAGCTCATTTTAGTTTCATTTTTTTGATTGTTTTCACTGGTTTTCACTGGTTTTACATGTAATTAGAAAGAAATTCAATGAAATCTGATGAGATTGGGTCTAGTTTAATTTATGTACACCTGAACTATGCAATTGAGTGACAAAATACTGAATGGCAAATTCGAATCATTTGTGTTCGAGATCGTATTCATAGTTTCTAGCTGCACATAATTAATTGAGAATTAGCTATTCTGTTCGCTTTTAATGTTCTAATGTCTTTACTGATGCCATGATGGTAACGGAGCTTATTTTCGTATAACCCGTTCACATTAGGTTAAGTAGTAGCGAAAACAATCTACGTAGCTGAGAATACAAATATGTAGGTATTAAGCATTTTAGTTACTTAAATCGAATTTATTATTATATGTATGGCACACAATGGCGCTACAATAACCCATTTTTTACTGTATGCTCATTTGCAAGAATAACAGGTTTGGTTTCATATCCTTGTATGCTAATGTGTTTTCAGTATAATTGGACCGTTACATGGCGCTTTTTCTACATTCTGTACTCAACTTAACTAGAATATAGATGAGACCTTAGAGTTACACTATTTATGATAAGACGATATAGGAGCAACAAGTTAGCGAGGTATAGGATTCTATAACTATTGTAATCAGTGGTATAACACAGTTTAACTTGTGATTCCTGTTTCGTATAATTGAAAAGCACGTGCAATACAAACGTGCTAAGAGATGCAATGGCGTGTCTTCATGGTTGTTTATTTTGAATATACTTGATTGAATCCTTTTCTGAATTATCAACAATCATTGTTCTTTATCACCTTTTTTAATCCTACAAAAAAAAACAAAATTCGTGCAACTGTTGATTGGCAGCAGACAACCTTCTGTTTCAATATATGTGACAATTCAATCTTGATTTTGTTCTTAAATTTAAGTTGTATTTAAGGACAAATAATTATACTGAATGTTCTACTAGGTATTAAAAATAGGGATATCAATGTGTTGCTATGCAACTACAAACTAGGATATTACAGATTTCAATCCTCTACTTAGTATTTACTGTGACCACTCCAAACTAGCACTTTACTTAGTACTCTTTCGCCTTCCGATTAGGATTATATTTCAACCTAAAATTAAAAATAAAAATGTAAATATTTCATCAATGTTCTTATCACAATTTATATACAGCATTGAGAGTGTGAGTCGATCTTCTAGACAAAGACCCGCCGTTCCTGAGAAGCTTTGATTAGAACCTGAAAATAGACACTAGGGTTTGAAGTATGCAACGCACTAGACACAAAGGTAAACAGTCAAAAGCTGTACATCTACAGCATTTGTGGCATTCAATGGATTATTAAAGAAGTGAAACAGGTAAGTAATTTAAAATTTGACGCGATTAATATGCGCTAAAATTATACGAAACGCGGGAACAACCTTCAAACTGTATGAAGTGGAAAAGCGAATAACATGGCGAACCGAAATGCCTCATTGATTATGAAATATACTCCCCAAGCAGTACGCGTGCCCCTTCCCTAAAGGTAAACTAAACTAAACTGTACTAAACTAAACAATTGACGGCTGTCAATTTTGACTGATAATATCCTTCTAGTCAACTGAGTTAGAAACGAAAGCACAAAATTCGTACACTCTAATTTGGAATTTGCATATTTGTCTCCGTTTCACACATGCCTTCCAAGTACCATGACATGGTGGAACTAGACAGCAATGAGTATATATTTGGCGAGGAAGGCGGTAGAGGTACTCCGGCCTCTGTCTTTTTTAAGAAGATAGCAAACATGAGCCAAAAAAGTAGCAAGAAATCCAAGCCAAAGCCTGAGCCTAGCGAGTCTCAGCAAATAACTGTCGGCGCTGGCAGATCACATGCTGAACATATTTCCGCTATATCGGATGCACAGAATGTAAAAAAGAAAGGCAAAAAGAAGCAGACCTCTAGTGAGCGCAAACAAGAACATAAATCCTCTTCTGGCCATGCCCATCATCTCGCAAACATGGCAGAACATAATGACAGCAGCCCATATTTTGATTTAGACGACGACTGGGACACTAACTTCGAGTCGACAATAATACCTAAAGCTAATGCACGCAGTATATCTAGCTCAAATACGGCTCTTTCTAAGCCAGAACCTAGTGAGATTGCAGCAAAAGCCGAACGTGACGAGCTTAACTCGCTTGTAAGTCGCATTTTGAAATTCCAGACGGCTCTTTCTGCACCTACTGTTGATATTGATCAATTAAGAAATCTTTCCTGGAGTGGAGTTCCACCTGATTTACGTCCTCGCACTTGGATGCACCTGCTAGGATATTTGCCATCAACCGCCGAACGCAGAGAGAAAACGCTGGCAAAGAAGCGTTTGGAGTACTTCAATTCCATCGAGCAAGAGTTCGGCAACGAAGGCAGTATGAACCAGAGTATGTGGCATCAAATAGCCATTGACGTTCCTAGAACTAACCCACACATAAAGCTGTACTCCTTTGAGAGCACACGGCGGTCTTTGGAGCGCATATTGTACCTATGGTCGGTACGACACCCAGCCAGCGGATATGTGCAGGGTATTAATGACCTGCTGACACCGTTTTTTCAAACGTTTTTGACGCAATACGTTGGCACCAAGAAAGTGGAAGATCTAGACCCGCAGCAGTTGACCAAAGAGGAGCTAGACTTCGTTGAGGCCGACAGCTACTGGTGCCTGAGCAAGCTGCTGGACGGCATTCAGGACAATTACATTCATGCACAACCGGGAATTCATCGACAGGTCCAGAAACTTGAGAAACTAATGACAAAAGTCAACAGCGAGTTAATTGCGCATTTCAAATCAGAGAACGTTGAGTTCATGCAATTCAGCTTCCGCTGGATGAACTGTCTACTAATGCGTGAGGTGCCTATGACCTGTGCCATCAGAATATGGGACACGTACCTATCAGAAGGTCCCCAAAAGTTTAGCGATTTCCACGTCTACGTCTGCGCTGCATTTTTACAGAACTGGGCGAAGGATTTAGTGAACATGGAGTTCCAGGACCTTATCATATTTTTGCAATCCCCACCCACTCAAGACTGGACTGAGAAAGATATTGAGCTCATTCTAAGTCAAGCGTTCATGTACCAGAGTGTATTCAAGGACAGCATGAAGCAGTGAACATAATGCACTCTCTTATTCAAAGTAAAGAGCTTGAAACCAGAATTAAAACCAAAATTAAAACTAAGACTAAAATGAATCTAATTTAATTTAATCTAATTGAATCTAATTGAATCTAATTGTATCTAATTGTATCTAATTGTATCTAATTGAATATAGTTAAAAGTAAAAATTAAAAATTAAAAATTAAAAACTAAAAACTAAAAACTAAACCGGAACCCGATTTCAACTTCAAATCATTTCTTTTTATTCATTTAGCTAGCGGCTACAAATGTATCCATGCAATATTCACTATAACAGTTCTGTCCTCGTTTTCTAGAATGCGCACATGAATCCCGTCAAGATTGTCATCCCAATATGCGCCGACGTAGGACTCGGCTGGCCCGGACTGAACCTGGGTAGCAGTAACTATAAACTTATAAGAAACGCACTCCGGGCGTTGACTTATTCGTGTCAACAAGTCGCTGATACAGACATTCAGACTGACGGGTGTGCTATCTTCTGCAGTCTTTGAGAACTCGAAACAATTCTCTATTGTGGAATTCAGAACATCCAAGGCCACCGGACAGGTGTTGTTGCCAAATGCTGCTGTTTCCGACGACGGCATTGTTAGATTAGTAATCATTGTACAATAACATCAAGCATACCTCCAACGTCGTAGGTGTCACGGTTGGTAAGGTCCTCAATGCGTGAGTTTTCGATAGAATGCGTGCCTTTTTTCAAAGCAAGCAATTGAATTCGTGTTTGGAAACAAACGTGTGGAGCAAGTGTTCCCACTCGTAGTTCCTGACACAGTGGGATCAACCCACAGTTTGAGCCAATCTGCTTATAGTGCTTTTTGGCCATTTTACGCAACAACGATGGGTTATATGCAAATCCATTATATGTAATTCCCATAGCATTGGAATTGTACTCTGTTGAGCGCTGCCGAGCTGATGTAATTGTGTCAATTGGCCCAGGTCCAGGTGCGAGACCAGGGGCTGAAATAAACATTGGTTTGGAGCTGCTGGCTCCTGGCTTTGCACCAACGTATTTCTGGCTACCAGCAATGTCGTTGATAACTCCACCGGTTAACGCACTATTAGCAGCGTTTGGTGTGTTGAAACCGGCTGTGTATTCTGTGCCTGTTCCAAATGTGATCGTAAAGACACGGCTGCGCTGTGATTTGTTGATTATAGTGAACTCCCATTCAAAAACATCTCCGACCTGTACAAACTGAGGCCCTGTAACAACAATTGAGAGTCCACCCATTAAAGTTAAATTCTGTTGCCTTTGCGGCTTAACCAGTTCCAAAGCCGTTGATTGCATATTAGGCCCAGGTTCTTCGAATTCGGTTCGACGATGCGATGCCGACAAATTAGTACTGGAATTGGGATTAAAATTATTGTTAATATTGGAATTGGAATTGGAATTGGAACCTGAACCAGAGCCGGAACCAGAATTGGAATTAAGATTAGAATTCATATTCATATTCATATTCATATTGGAATTGGAGTTTAAATTGGAATTAGTGCCAGCATTTGAGTTATTAAATCCCGATTGGCTGCCCTGGTTCATTGTTTGGGCGCTAGGAACAACCGGCGAGTTTAGAGGGATAGTTAACGCTGGTGTTTTTGGGAACGGACCTTGGCTGTTCTCGAAATTGATTACTGGGGTCCACAGTGTAGTGATTTGCGGACCAACAGGATCAACTACTTCTGATCGCAAGTAGATGTTCAGTGGTTTGCGAGACGCAAAGAAATTCGCTTGTGGAGCAACTCTTAACTGAAGGTTGAAACACAAAGCGTAGTTTTCGTGTTTCTTGAGCTTGATTGGAGTCTCCAAGTTTCCCATCATTGTTGCTATACCGTATTCAAACTTCACTTCTAATGTATTCACAACAACATCAAAATTTCCGGAAACCAGGTCTATTTCAGCAATCACTCTGTCACGTTCGAGTGCAGGACGTACTGTGCGCACCTCGAGTTCTAAAGCTTGCGCCAGCATTGCGTGCCATCGAACAACATGGGCTTTGTGATCCTCATTATCAGATATCTTATGAGATTCTTGTGACACTTGTGATACTTGTGATACTTGTGAGACTTGAGACGCTTGAGACGCTTGTGAGATCTGTGATACTTGTGAAATCTGTGAAATCTGAGGTTTAAGTCCTGATCCTAATCCAATTTCAGCTCCTGATTCGGTTGTTTGCTGTTGGTAAGGATCCTCGTTATCCAAACCGGATTCCGCGTATGCTTCAGCGAAATCAATACCGCTGCTGGTTGAAAGCATGCGAGCATGGCCACGAGAAGAAGTGCTTTCGCTGAATAGCAGCAAATTGGACCTCTCATCGGACACAGACTGGAATGGCCGCACGTACTTCCTCTCAGTACTCTCCTCTATACCAATAACCTCCTCGTCACTGCGTGCTGTAGCCACGATATTCAGCTGGGGCGTCTGGAGAGCCGATCTCGGGTGTCGCACGTGCAGCGTACGCGTCCACTCAACGTTGGGCGCCAGATTCTCGTCTATGATGACCATATTCTGCACGCGGGTTTTGGCCGCACCTATGCCGGTCACAGCCACATGCAGGTGTACAGCGCACAATTCCTGGCTCTGGATACGGATCTCGAGCTTTTCGTCGTAGAACACCAGCGGCGCATCCGCTTGGAGCTCGGATCCGTTTGGTCTGCACACCGCCAACGAGATCATGGATTAGTAATATGAATTTTGAGATTTTGTTTTAGCTGGGGTTGGTTTTGGTTTCCTCACCTTCTTCCTTTTTTTTTTCTTGTTACTGCAAACTCTCGTTAGTTGGTAGGAACGCCAAGGCAGCCGGAATTTATTTGATTTGGATTAACATTTCGCATTAGGCTAGGTTAGGTTAGGTACATGTCGACACCCGCAGGAAGAACTATTCTCGCGTCCACGATCGCCAAGACGTTCGTGCCCGAACTTGAAGAAGGCCTGGCTAAGCTCGGCAGGAAACCGCTTCTCGTTGGGTTTATTGCCAACCAGGATCCTGCTGCACGTACTTACGCTGAGTACACCGAAAAGGTGTGCCACGAGCTCGGATTCGCATACGAAGCACGCGATGTGCAGAAGGAGGACCTTGAAGAGAAGATCATGCAGGCCAATGTAGACGATCATGTTGATGGTATCATTGTGTATTTCCCGGTATTCGGCGGCCGCCAAGACCAGTACATCCAGCAGGTTGTGGACTACAGAAAGGACGTAGAGGGTCTAAGTCACATCTACATCCACAACTTGTACCAGAATATCAGGTTCTTGAACTCCGAACAGACGCAGAAGAGTATCCTTCCGTGCACTCCACTTGCTGTTGTCAAAATTATGGAGTACCTTGGTGTGTACAACAAGATCTTGGAGTACGGTAACCGCTTGTACGGTAAGACTGTGCTGGTTGTGAACCGTAGCGAGATTGTTGGCCGGCCTTTAGCCGCACTTTTGGCAAATGACGGTGCCGTTGTCTACTCTGCTGATGTCAACGATATCCAGAAGTTCACTAGAGGCGACGGTCTTTCAAAAATCAAGCACCAGGTAACTGATGTTGACATTTCGTTGAAGGATGCTGCTTTGCAAGCTGATGTTATTATCACCGGTGTTCCTTCACCTGAATACAAATTCCCTGATGAGTTCGTTAAATACGGTGCTGTTTGTATTAACTTCTCATCAGTGAAAAACTTCAACGTTTCTGTGAAGGAGCATGCCTCTCTATACGTTCCAATGACAGGAAAGGTTACAATTATGATGTTACTGCGTAATTTGCTGCGTCTTTGCAACAATAGAGCTTTAGAGTAATATAGATTTTTTTTTATTAAATATTCTTTATTTTTATTTTTATTTAGTTTCATTTTTTTGTGGTAGTGAACTTACATTGAACATTTATGTCACTTGTTTAACGTGCACACTGGAGGCAGCAGAACTTGGTCCACAATTGGGACTTAATTTGGGAGTGTTCTTTGAATATTTATACTAAACTAGGTTAAACTAGGTCAAACTAGGTTAAACCAAATAAAAATAAATAATTAACAAAATGAACAGAATGAACAACATTAGATTAGCAAAATTATATTAAACCATATATATACGATGGCTGAAAACGTCGCCTTTTTCAACTTCATGATGGTTGCTTTCAGCTACACGTGAGGGAATATGCTCGAATATCACTTTATCGTCAGCTTTGAGCAGTTGTGTTAGGTACAGTTCAGAAGTGGCTTGGAAATCGGGGTTTGGAAGGAAGTTGCCATTTCTCTCTAGAATCATGCACTTGCGCAGAGCACGCTGCAACGCCCGCGTCGTAGAGTGCTTGAAAACAGCATTCATCCTCTCAACTTTACCGGTTGTCTCCAACTCTTTCCACAGCTGCTGTATAGTGAGGCCAGGTGAGTTTTTGTGTGCATTGGCGTAGTCGTTTATAACGCTTACTAGTAGATCTTCGTTTCCTGGACCTATCTGGTACTTCATTTGTCTAATATCTTCGTTC
Source organism: Starmerella bacillaris (assembly GCA_030020325.1). Lineage (NCBI taxonomy): Eukaryota > Fungi > Ascomycota > Dipodascomycetes > Dipodascales > Trichomonascaceae > Starmerella > Starmerella bacillaris. The sequence continues at coordinate 3,928,880 of JAPDUH010000001.1, forward strand.
TCCTGCTCTATTTGCTCTACATAGCTCTGCGTATTCGGAGGATAGATCGGTAATGACGGTTGTAAGGTTTCAGCAAACTGAAGAAGGTGTATTAACTGGGTTTTAGTGAGGCTCGAGAGGTACGCTTTACGAGTCTCGCTAGTAAGTTCAGTGCTGGCGACACCTGTCTCGAGCCCTTGCTCGGCATGGTGCCCAGCACACGACTGACAAAACCATAATACGTCTAGAACCTCTATACAAATTCGGTCAACGGGGGGCTTGTGACAAAGCCGGTGATATGCTCGTCGGCATTCACAACAAAAAACTAGTGTATCATCTTTGTTCGGAGGAGTTTCCGATTTACAGATCTGGCAAACGTTCTCCATTCTGCATGGATCCGTTCAATTAGATTACTCAGCCAATGTGGAGAGAATAGCGTGCTATGACCTGCTTCTGGTACAGTACATAGAACTCGATGATGCAATTTTTGTAATATAGAGTGAATATTATTTGCAATTATAATTATAGTTACATCTTATTTGAACGCTTCTTGAATTGTATCCAGATGTCGTAATTGAATCAAGTTTCTATTGTCTTCGTTAGAACCGTGCTGGATCTCTTCATAAACACTATACTGGTTAGATTAATTTCTAAATCATTTTGTTTCTTTCAATTATTTTGCTTATTAGCAGAGTACTATAGACTCATATGTTCGGCTATACATCTGTGCCTTTACATCTGTGCCTTTACACCTTAAGTTTCCACTTTTGCTTGCCGTATTTCTGGTTTGTTCGAATGCGCAATTGTATATTTGGATTTATTAGCTTCTTCAAATTTCCTCCAATTAGTTTACTTTTACTCTTTGTAAAGCAAACCTACTAAACTCAACATCAGATAAGGAAAGCACTGATTATATTCGATTAATTCAGGACCTTGAATCCACTATGTAACTATTGGTGCTTTGTAGAGTTCAGAAACAATTATTATATACCAATGCTAGGGTTCTTCCAGTAGCTTGAACTAATACAGCATTCAATGGCTACAAAGAGTTCTTGTTTACCAATGTTTTGAATTCCTGATATCTAAGGTCCAGTTTACAGTCAGGATGACTTCATATGGTGATACGAGATTAACAGTACTTTTATAGAATAAGCAGTTGCATGACGTTTAAAAGTGTGCCTGGAATTCCTCTGATAGAGAGCTAAGAATAGAAATAAATATAAAACCAGGAACTCAAATTTGATTAAAAATGCACGGTTTCTAGCAGAAATACTGCGACTTACGATTATAGAAGTTTAAAATTAGCTCAAATGATCTGAATTGAAACAATGAAGAGAAAAACAAAGGTGAATCATTGAGCTATTAATCTTAATGAAAGTGATCAAGCCCAACAAAATTTAGCATACTAGAATTATATGATCGTTACAAGCTGAACAAAAGCGGTACAGCAGTTTTTGCTCACTAATATTGATTCAAACAAGCAAGTAAGTAATGTATTGAGCATCTTAAGCTATGTATTCAACAAATTCTTACCTCTGTTTACTAGCTTATGTGGAACTTGAACCAACTCCACTCAACCATAATCCGTACCCCACATCGCTTCTGCAAGGTCCAGGGTAGCAGAATACGACGTATTAACGCAATTAACTCAAACGAGAGCATTATCCAATGTGTGATCCTGCATATCATTTTTATTTTATATATTTATATACTAACAAAAATAGGCGGTATGAGATCTCGTTTAGAAAATTACGTGACTATCTAGTCATATTAAGTTGAAATGAATATTAACAGGTTTGACATGTAACAGACTATTACTGTCTGCCTAAGTCCGTGCAGTGCTACGTATTCGGGACAGTGTGGTAATACCACACTCTCAAAAGTGGGATACGCATATGGTCAGGGGTACGTATGCATCTTGCGAGATCACGGCCACCGATACATACGAATATCAGCAGGTGAGCTACAAACTGGCGATGCTTTGTTAAGGTATATCTATTAAGAGTAGCTGATCTTACTTTTCAGCTAAACAAAACTGTATTCAGATGGATGCAAGTGCAGTCTATGATCTAATTGGTGAATAGATCCCTTCTACGCTCAGGTAAATCAAGAAAAATAGAACCTGAACCAGAACGCTTGAAGAGGTATTATACTAGTTCATAAGCTTCAGTGTTTTGAGACCGTCTAGTAACCAAAGATCTGATCTTCTTGAAGAAACCATGGTTGCTGCTGCGTCCAAAGCTAACACGCCTTGGAGACCAGGATTTCAGAAGCAGACTAGAAACAACAACGGAAATCGAACTCAGAGCCATTGCAGCACTCGCCATCATGGGTGTAAGCATCAAATGGAAATGCAAAAAGAATCCCATAGCGAAAGGAATCATTATGGCATTATAAAAAATACTGGAGAAGAGATTGATACGAATCCTGCGCATAGTTGCTCTGCATAGGTCCAAAACAGCCGGAACTGCAGCAATCGGTGATTCTTGTGTAAGTACGACATCTGCAGATTCCACTGCAACATGCGTGGCACCCTCTAAACTTATACCAACAGAAGCTGTGGCCAACGCTGGTGAGTCGTTGATACCGTCACCAACAAACACAACGCCAAGTCCTTGATCCTGGAAATACTGCACAACATCAACTTTATCTTGGGGCTTCATTCGACTCCAAGACATTGCTGGGTCAATTCCTATCTCTTCGCATAATGATAGTACAGCAGAGCTGCTGTCTCCTGATACTATACCGACTTTGTACCCAGCGTTCTGAAGCTCTGAAACCACCAGACTTGAGTCCGGTCTTGTGCTATCTCTGATGGAAACAGTACCAACAACTTCATCGTTTACTATAACTGAAATGTCCTGGTTGCTTGTTGCGTGCTGACCTATGAAGATGGATTTTCCATTAACTTCTCCCTTAATTCCAACGCCAGTAATGGACTCGAAATCCTTAATGTTGGTAGCAGGGATAGTCTCAACATTAGATTCTGTTTCGTCAGGGTGAACAAAACTGCACATTGCCTTGGCAATAACATGCTCACTCAAACTCTCTAATCCGCGCACCTCAGGCCAGTAAGCTGCAGGGACTGTAGTTTTCGAAACTACTACATTTCCTAAAGTTAAAGTACCTGTTTTATCAAACAAAACAACTTTGGAGAATGCACCCATTTCGAAAACGCCTCCGCCTTTAACCAAAATACCATATTTCGCACCTGCACCAGTACCCACCATCACAGCAGTAGGAGTTGCAAGCCCAAGAGCGCATGGACATGCGACAACTACAACTGAAATAGCTAATCTAAATGAGGTGATAAAAACGCCATGATGGAAAACCTTAGGTAGGGCATCTGCACCGAGGAAATATCCAGCTGAAGCCCACCCTACAAAAGTGGCGGCAGAAAGAAGTATTACCAAAGGGACAAATCTAGCTGCAACAGCATCAGTGTATCTCTGAATGGGTGCACGGGATGCTTGTGCATTCTTCACAAATGCAACTATCTGAGAAAGCTTTGTATCGGTACCACATTCTGTTATTTTGAACATCAAGTTACCTAGGCCATTTATAGTTCCACCACAAACGAAATCACCTACTCGCTTCTTAATTGGCTTGGATTCACCCGTTATAATTGACTCTGAAATGAAAGATTCGCCTGATATCACAACACCGTCGGCACAAACCTTCTCACCCGGTCTCAATCCTACAACATCTCCATATTGAAGCATATCAACAGGTAAAATTTTACCTTCTTGAGGCAAATCATCGGCATATACCAAAGCTTCTTCAGGGAATAAAGATATGAGTTCAGATAAAGCCCTCGTGGTCTGTCCTCGAGCCATATTTTCTAGGTACTTTCCAAAAAGTACAAACGTTAAAATCATTACACATGAATCCCATAAGTACATGGGGTGATTTTGCTGATCATGATATATCGAATACGAGAGAGCAAAAAGGGAATATGTGAAGGCACTAGAAACAGAGATACTCACTAGAACATCCATTGTGCTAGTTCCTGCTTTTAATGCCTTATACGACTTAACGTAGAACCCTTTTGCAGGTCCACAAAGTAAAGGAATTATCAAAGCCAGGCATAATATGTCATCTAACCAGATTCCGCGACAGACCTTTTGTTTAATGAAAGCAGGCATGAAGTTTCTAAACTTTGACACGATGATTACAGGCATGCCCAAGATAAATGACTTCCAAGTATTACGATAATAATTTTGAACTTCTTTGATCCTTGATAAAGCGTCTACTTGTTGTGCATTATCAGCTAGTCCAGCAGCTATAGCTGTGAATCCTTGCTGTTCTATTGCTGAAACTATCTTTCTTATGCCAATAACCTCACGTTCACAATTAGCAGAGAGAACATGTGTGAGGTCATTGAAATATACAGATCTCACGCCATCTAAGGATTCAATTATCGTTGTTAACGAACTTGTTGCGTTATCAGGTATGCCAAAAACTTTAACCTCCACTTTGACGATTTTTTCGTCCTTCACTAAATCATCTTCACCAATTAACTCAGATTTGAGTAATTCTGCATCAAATCCAGCGTCTAAGATTGCTTCGCGGAGTACATTTATTATGTTTTCATCAATTGCGTGAGTATAAGTTACGTGCGCCTCATCAGAGGCAAGAGAAACTTCAACAGTTTCCACGCCATCAATCACCTCCAAAACGTTCCGAACGGCTGATGTACAGCTACTGCAAGTCATTCCTCCAATTTTGAACTCAATTCTGGACTTTTTTGGTACTGATTCTATTGCTTTTACTACCTCAGCATCGAATCCAGTATCCTCGATAGCCGTGATGATTTCTGGTACAGAAAGGTTTTTGTAATAGATAGTGGCCCTTTCTGTAATTAATGAAACCATCGCTGATTCAACGCCTTCTAGGGATTCAAGTGCTCTAGTTATGGATGCACTACATGCCCCACAGGTCATACCTGTGACCGCAATTTCGACATATTTAGCTTCAGGATCCTTAATAACATCCATTATAGAGCAGCTCGTTGAGATATCTACGCCGATAAAACCGCTCTATCAGTTGATCCCGACCACTAATTTGGCTAAACGACGAACGCGGCGATATTTACATTAGTCACGTGTGTTTCAATTTATAATATTTTCCTCCTAGTATCGACACCAACATGCAGGTATATCTGCGTCATCAATACATTTAGCTAGGTTAAACATCCATAGATGACCCAAAATAGTCAACCGCAGTAACTGATTGACGTATATATGCATAAGGGTATGGTTTTGTTAAAACCTCTATATGTCTCATTAACCCTTCCAATCAATCATTATAATAAGGTTTTATTCCCTAATTGCTTCCATATACCGATCAGATTATAATAAATTAAATTTTGTAAAGTATTTATTTTATGTTAGTGCTAATTTTTAAAGTATGTATCACCAATTCTCGAGTAGATCGTACTAGATGTACGTACCCTAATATCCAAAATTGTTGAAAATTCTACATTCATCTGATGTTTACATTTAGTGGTTAACTAATCTGCAAGAAAAATCATTCAACTGATGCATAATCAGATCTTCGATATGCGTCTCCATCAACAGCATCTGCATCATCATCACCATCTAATTCATCATGTGTCTCACCACCTTCAGACAAATAGGACTCTTCTGAGTGTTCAAAATGGCCATCACTATCTGAATAGTCTGATTCATTTAAATTTTCAGATTCAGAATCGCCGCTCAGATCACTGCCACTCTCCTCGCTATAGTCATGACTGTCACTATCTGAGTAACTGAGATCTTTATCTTCGTCATCACGCAAGACATTAGAGTGACTATATTTAGATTTTAGTTTCGAGGTCGGCAATAGCCCGTTTAGTTCTGTACCATCAGGGGCGTTGAAAACAGACTCAATTGCCTCTCCAGCATCATTAGTATCGTCATCATCGTCGCTGAGCTCAGGTAGAGGCTGCTTCCAATACTTAGTATCACTGAACTCCTGAGAGTTGAGATCGAATAGCTTGTTTATTTCAGTATGAACCGGCGGAAATAGTTGGTCAACCAAGTCTGTAATTAGAATGTAAGAGCTCTTTATTCCGGTAAGTTCGAGGAGTTCCATCCTTACTTCTGATTCCTTATTGATAGTAAAAATCTTTGTTGAAGGAACCCCAACTGACCGGTAACTGATTGCATCAGTTATCCTATTACCAAATCCAGCATAAAAGGGCGTACTATGAGAGTCAAAATCATGTTCATAAAGCTTCGCAATATCTCTCAGACAAGCCATTTTGAAAACCTCTGGTTTCCTCAGAATAACTTCTCGCCGTAATGCAGCCATTGTCCGGTCAGGACTCAGGATGACAGGACCAGATGGCAGACTGTAACCATTTTGGTGGATACTTTTGAGATAACCTCTTGTTGTATCTGCAAGCCCAACACTTCTAGATGTTAAGTACATAATGTTATAGCCATTGGCTGATATATCACTGAAAAGTCTTCCGACACCTGCATGAGTCCAGTCACGTCCGACAAGAGTCATTAAATGGCCCATGGCATCGCTCTTCGTTATTGTACCGTCGATATCGCTAATAACGACTGGAACTTCGGAGTCCCATAAAAATATATTTGCAGTAACCGTTGCATTGTTAGACCTAACAACGAATCTCATGTCATTCGAACCCGGTTTTAAATCCAAGCTTTTCAATATATCAGAACTCAACCGCAATGTCTTAACGAATTGTCTTCCGTCGTTATTCTTTGTTGTTGAACTCGACTTATTCTCTCCACTAGCTACGTTATCTGAACTCTGGGTGTCAGAACTTTGTTTATTACTCTCATCTACTGAGCCGTATTTTGAATCATTTATATCATTCCTAGACTTAGCAGTACTGTAATCAATAGTAGAATCAGCTTCGTTGTCAATATCGTTAATTTCAGGCAAGCGAGAGCCGGAACGTAAAGGGAATTGTGGTTCAGGAGTCTTATATCTCTCAGCACCGCTATCAGTATCATAGTCTTCCTTATATTTACGGGCTTGGAATGTAGTGGGATCGTGAGAATGATCATAATCACTTTCTGAGGAATCGTCTTGCTTAGGTGAATTTGGTGTGCTTGTAGATGGAGATTCATCGTTGCTGGTCATGATATTCTGGACCACCTTTTCCAGTTCTTTGCTGTTCTCACCTCCAGCCTTATAGCCTGTCATATCCATGATCACATTTCCGTCAGTATCCTGATTATGAGGTATTTTAACCTTGCGTAGCTGCTTAATTATTTTATCTATCTTCTCAGGATGTTTGTATCGCAGCATTGGTTCGAGGCTATCGACCTCAATACCCTCAGGTAACATATCTGGTGAGGATGCTATGGCGTTAGAAGAATTCGACATATCAGTGTTCAATTCCGAATCTTCCTTAGAGTCACCAGTGGTAGACAGTGGATCTTGATCAGGATTGCCAAGAGGGGCAGTCTCCTCAGCCCCTGACTCGTTCTCAGGTACGTTGGATATATCCAGATATTCTACATCTTCATTATCCGAGTTCACACTACCGTTTGTGGTAGCATTAGGACTAGCGCTCGGACTGATAACAGGTGATGTTAGCATGCCTTCTGGAACGTCGTCCGCATCTGTCTCAAAGACAAAGAACGCCTCACCCCCATCACCTAGTTTCATTTTCAAGTTGATTTTCTTGTCGTTTACATAGAAGTCTACACCTTTTTGGGATGGTTGGAGCAGAGAAATCTTGCCAAACCTAATATGGAAGGCTGAGCAATGATAGTCGCCATTGGACACCTTTATCACCACAACATCAATGGCACCGGATAAAGTAGCAGGATTTATGCTATTCCAAGTACGAGACACAGTCCCAATTGCTCTTTCGAAGTACTGCATGTGTGCCTGCGCTACTTGCAGCTCTACCTTAAACGGATTACGCAGCTCTAAATCTGGCTAATGCCAGTACTCCAGATCAGCTGACAATTACCGTTGGGATCGTAGCCCAACCACAAACCACAAAACCCAGACGCCCAGTAAAGCAAATAGATTAAAACAACAAATCAGATGTATAGAACCCCTATGTTGAGCAAAATCTTTATCCATAACAATGATACCAAGTGAGCCCATAGCACTTGTTAGCCGCAGCGGTTGATACAATCACTATTATTAATAATATTCTGCGCCATACATCGACTTTATACTCTAAGTGCTTGTTACAATTACTGTAGCGAAATGTAAAATTTTTTGTTTCATTAGGTTCAAATTAATATCTTAAATTTAAAATTTTATACTGAACCTAGATTAGTTCCACCAAATGTGGTAATAACGTATGAGATATGTACGCAATTCATAATTATGGCGTGATGCTCGCAATATTCGTAATGACACCATTCCCTTGGATCATGAGACGTTTAAAAAACCAATCTAATAGAATAATTTGAAGTTAATGAATTACGTACTTGTTAAAATATTCATCTCTACTATAATATTCTCTCATTTTTTTTATTTTTGTAGAATAGTTTGGTGCTACGTTCCCTAATTAGGCTACTGTTTCCCGCACCACAACGGTTTACCCTTGATTGCACCAATTACATATATATTACCAATATTTTTCAAGAAGCGGATGTAAACACAAAAGAATACTGAAAAGCCATTTTACACTTGGATTTTTTTCATGATCCAACTGTATACCCGAGAAGAATTAATCCACTCTACGTAAATGTTAAACAAACTGTACAACCTCTTTATTCCGCACTACTGAATACATTCGCGTAAATTGATCTACATGCATTTGAATTCTATTACAGGTAAGGAAGAGGTTAGGGAGTTATGTAAGTGCATATATTGTGAGGAAAAAAATATAGCATTGATTCCTTACTTATCCCAATTGAACGTTTTTAGAACCAGTATTAGAATCGTATAATGATGGCCGTATCAACTGTTCAATCGGGATCAGGTAATAATAGTTCAGACACTCCTACCCAATCTACTATAGCTTTAGCTCACAACGGCGGTGACGCCGCAAGAATATTTTTACATTTAACAAATGATTCCTTAGAGAAACTAGCTTCATTCCATAATCCTGACCCGCTTAGTGGTATAATAACCGGTCTCTTGTCTCCCAAACTAAACGAAAATGGCAAGGAAAACACAATTGATGAAGAAAAGCTCGTTATCCTCCTCCGAACGTTGACAGCGGAATTTTCTAAACTCGATAAGCATGACGCTACCAAAGTCATTTTAGCATTGCTTGATTTTGATCAATGGAGTCAAATATCTCCAAAAGTAACTGAAGCCTACATTCAATTCTGCAATGTGCTTGTTAGCGCCAGTCCGAAGTGGTGGACTGAAATTGCCAATCGGGTCATAATGCAATTCAGTGATTCCAAACTGGATCATACTCCACATCATACTATTGTCAATAGGATCTTCAGAGTGGTTCCAACATCGACCACTTCCTTCGGAGGTGTGTTCGTGTCATGCTTTCCTCATAAATCTAGCTCCACAAGCGAACTTATGGCTTATACAAATAATCTCTTGAAGGTACTCAAATATGCACCTGAGCAGCTTGACGTAGTTTGGGAGATTATAATTCAAAAACTCGTAGAGCTTGATGTAGAGTGCGAGGATTTCGAGCTAGAACTTAGTGATAGTGAAAGTGACAGTGAAAGTGATAGTGGAAGTGATAGCAGTGACGAGGAGAGTGATGACGATGATATGGTTGTGAATACACGAAATGATGACCGTAATGAAAGTATAACAAGCCAATCTAGCATTAAGAGGTCGGCAGATGCTGCGGATTTTGTCGAAATTCCTAGTGCCAAACGATTGCATGCTGACGGAATTGCAGAAGGTGAAGAAATTACTTCTATTGAACTAGCATTGGCATCCCAAATGAACGAAGTCGAGCCCGTAGCTCAGAAGGTGGATTCTCTGCTTTGTATGATTTTAGAACATTTGCAATCAGTTTTTACTGACGAGAAAGTCCGCTCAGGAGAGTCTACACCGACTTTCAAGGTTTTGTTGAAGGTTTTTCAAAAAGTCGTTTTGCCTACTTCTAGACCACAGTCAGTCCAATATATTTGGTTTTATATAACCTCTGTTCATTCTGATATCGAAACAGCATTCATTTCCACTCTTCTTGAAACCGCAATGAACGAAAATATAGGGATTGACCAACGATGCCGTGCTATGCAATATATAGCGTCATATGTAGCACGTGCAAAATCGCTGTCACAAGCACAGGTGGTGTTTGTGGTAACATTCTTAGTGGATTTTGTAAACAAATATGTGAATGAGAGAGAGGTTGAAGTCGAATCTAGTTTATCCATGTCTAAATTTAGAATTTTCTATGCTGCTGTTCAGGCGCTATTCTACATTTTCATGTTTAGACACACTATACTACACCAGGAACTAGATGATGATAATTCTAGTCAACATCGTTGGGTAGCAGATTTGGACAAGGTTTTCTCAAGATTAATTAACACTAAGTTCAATCCTTTACAATACTGCATGCCAGATGTTGTCGCTATGTTCTCTCGAATAGCTCAAAATGAGGAAGTAGCATCATGCTACTCAATTATCGAGCGAAATCGTTGGGGTCGTTTCAGGTCGAAGGCAGGGTCACGCACTAACTCAAACGCCTCATCGCGAACTCATTCATACACACAAGAGTCAGACTCAGATTCGACTGTTTCCAACTCGATATCCAGCCATCAAGGGCTATTTTCATACAATAGAGACTCGAAGCTTTACGATACATTCTTTCCCTTTCAGCCTTTGAGATTAACTGAGTCCAAGAAATTCATAACCGATCTTTATTTGAATTGGAACGAGAACGAATACAGCGATTCGGGCTCAGAGAATAGCGATTTTGACGACTCATCTAGCGATACCGACACGTTGATATGATATAAAAATACATATTTAAGAAAAACAAAATAAAAACCAAAACCTAGAATTCCTTCGTAACTTTTCATCCTCATAACGAATTGCGTTTTGGTGAAATATAGTCTTCATAACAGCTAAACTCGTTTAGACTATGATAAATCACACTTATAAGCATCTCCTTAGCATAAAGCCATGAGCTATTCAAAGCAATATATCCTGTAAATAAGAACTATAATCACCAAAATGGTTGGAAATATGTATTTAGGTACTTACGCCTGGGATGGGCGATAATCTACATGTGCTTTCTAAGTCTGGTAACTGAGCTGTCTGGGTATGTGCGTGAATTATGCTAGCTTAAGTATGTATATATATGATCGCAGTATAGTAGATATAATATACGAGAAAGTCGCTCCTATCAATCCACAGAAGTTGAATTTTTTAGGTCCACTTTTATAAGATTATATTGTGACAGACCCAAACAAGCTATATAAAATATCTCTTCATGTAGTGACAGGCTAGTTCTTGTGGTTTGCCTGTAACTTCAAAGTGACCAATAAGCAACATACATTACAGGGTAAGGTAATGAAGCTGCGAATACAAATAGAGAAGGATGCCGAAATATAGAATATAGTGATTCGACATTTTTGCGGATTCTAGATAGTACGTTCCGCTAGTTTTCATAAATTCATTTTAGTTTCCATATAATGTCATTGTTGTTATCCAGCGTATCGCTGATATTAGTTGTTATATACCCTTACCCATAAAGTTGCCAATCAATAGCTAACTACATAGCTAAGCTAAGCTTATTTGGAAATTAAAAGTCCAAATCTGTAGACACGCTAGTTTCACTCTTAGATACAGAGTGTACAGAGGCTGTGGAAGACACGTTAGGATGATGCGCAGGCTTATAAACACTCGGCTGTATGCCACAAGTGCTGGTGCGGATTCAGTAAAATCCGGATCTAAGTTCAAAAGATTCTTTTACTCTACTGCTGCTCTAGTCTCCGCTGCTTATGGTGGAACTGTTTACTACGCCATGTGCGATGACGACTTCTACGACAAGTTCAGTGCGAATATTCCACTATGTCGAGATATTATCAACGCTTTGGATACTTACGATTTGAGCAAGAACGAGAAAGCATTAAAAAGCATTAGAGACAAGCAGTATGTTAAGCGCGAAAGTGTTGTTCACTCATCTAGTATTAATTACCAGACGTTGATAAACGAGAGTTCTATGGCTGTCAATGACAAATTACACGATCTGCACGACAAGGTACGTGAAAAAGAACACAGTGCTGAAGCGAGTGCGAAGTCAGCCCAAAAATCTGAAAACACCCAGCAAGCTCAGAACACTAAAGATTCTAAATCTACTGCCGTAGCGGTGAGCTCTCAGGCTGAGCCCAACGCTTCTTTGGACCCTTCAGAAGTTGTCAACGAGATCCAGATCGATGACGTTGATCCACTTCTAAGGGAAATGGGAATCATGTTGAACTCATTGCTTCACCAGAATCCTGATCTAAAAGGCAATAAGAATTTCCAACAATTGGTGAACTCTTTGCAAACTGCCTCTGAGAATTTCAAGCAAGAGAAAGAGCATGTTTTGGAACAGTTCAAACAGACATTAGATGCCGAGTTGGAGAGATTTGAAGGTCAAGTCAATTTAAACTATCAGGAAAAGAAGAAGAATCTAGTTGCTGTTTACAATGAGCGTTTGCAAGAGGCTTTGAATGCCATTAGTGATAAGGCTGTTATCAGCTACAACAACAAGCTACTTCAACAGTATTCTGAGCAAAAAGCAAAGTTTGCTGAAAAAGTTGCCCAATATGTAGATGCGGATAGAGAAGGTAAGCTCAGAAACCTTGATAAATTGAGTACGGATGTTAAGAGTTTACAGAAGCTGATGCTCCAAAGCCATAAAAAGTCTGATTCTGAATCTTCAGTTATCGACTATTTGGTAGAACTAAATAAATTGCAGCAGGTTTTGAAGCTTCAGAGCTCCGAACCACTGCCACTCCAGAAGTACACTGAAAGCATTGCAAAAGCTCGTCCTAACGACGTTCTGGTACAGGAGACCCTGAAATCATTCAAAGAGAGCAGTAAAACTGATGGTGTTTTGAGCAGAAAGGAACTTAGTGATAGATTCCAGACTCTTGAGCCTGAGATCCGACGTTCTAGTCTAGTTCGCCCTGGTGCTGGAATAACAGGCCATATAGCCTCTTTTGTTGCTAGCCAGTTCATGTTCAAGAAGGAAGGTCTTCCTGAGGGTGCTGACATTGAGAGCATTATTGCTAGAACTAATACCTATTTAGAGCGCGGTGATCTTGTACGTGCTGTTGCCGAGATCAATGGATTGACTGGTTGGCCAAAGCAATTGGCTCACGACTGGCTTGTAGAAGGAAGAAAACGCTGTGAAGCCGAGTTCTTAGTTGATGTTTTGAGCACAAATGGCAATCTTTTAGCGTATAAATAGAGCATATAGAGAAGAAGAAAATCATTGGATAAACTTGTTTTATGATAACTGTTTACACTTTTTTCGTGACGAAGTTTCAACTTAAAAATAAGAACTTGACATTTTGTCAGTTTATTTTATTATATGCAATAGCTAAATAGTTCTACTAAACACTAACGCGTCATCATTAATACTTGAGAGGGTCTCAACGGTACTTTTGTCTCCAAAGTGAATGGCCCGTGTGAGCAGTACTTTCTGAGCAAGCTCACTTTCTAAGCTAGTATTAGAGGAGTCCTCAATATAGGCAGTGAGTTCATCGCGAACAATATCCCATTCCTCAGTGCTAAACGGAAGCTGCGCCAATTCTAGAGCATTATGTTTGTTGCGCAGACCGTAACGAGAAATTAGTTTGATGTAGTCCAAATTACTTGTTTGTCTCGAGATACTAAGGATTTCAGCAAGCTTTCCGAGATCTAAAAGAGCATCCAAAAACTCTGAATCAAGTGCCTGGAAAGTAATAAGATACTGCAGCGCCAATTGTTTATCGCTGGTGTTTAAAACATGGAATATATGCGTACGGATGGTAGACATGTTTTGATCAAGGCATGGTTCGGCTAGAAGTTTGAATGCAGCCTGAATATCATTATTATCAATTAGCCAAAGTCCTCGAACGAGACACTGTTCAGGCTTGTCCATCCAGGTCTGTGAAGTGTAATATTGCGATATAGATTGATTCGAGTTACCGTCGTTACTAGCACCTTCATCAAGTTTCCGAGCATCACCGGAACAGTCGAGGAATAAATAAAGCAAAGCGCGAGAAGCACTTACAGGGTCAGAATTCTCTATTTCCGTGCATAATGCCATTAATTCATCCTTGTTCGCTGGTGGGTATACTGTCTTGACCCCACAGGTATCAAGAAGTATATCAATACTTAATTTAGAGACATCGGGAGTTCTTAATGCTCTTAATTTCCGAATTTCTTCCGAGAATTTAGGCCCATAAGGAACGTTTGGAAGCACTTGAACCAAACTCTGTGCAAAGGGCATGATGATTAATAAAGTTGCGAGGGATTCTGATTTCTCTTCTCAATGTAGACATCTGCAATAGAAACCAATTGTCGAACATGATTTGTCCTGTAGACTTACTCTAAATACTTTTTAATACTTAAAAGGATATAATATTCATATTCAACGAGATTCATAGTACTTACATCAATGCATACAAACTGAACTGGGTGATACAGAATACAATTAAGAAACTGTTAACACTCAAGATATCATAAATCAACAAGCAGTTATTACTTTTTATTAAAAAAATACATCACATACTAAAATTTAATATTTTACTGCACTTTAGTGCTTGCTGGCCGCATGGTCGCATGATGGCTGTATCTGTAATTAGAATAAGGTTAGCACAATTGACATACGTAGATAAGTATAAACACGCATTTCTTCATCTTTCAGTCTCATAAAGGAATCATCTGCATGGATAGTACCCTCTTTGTTCCCAAAACCCGTAGTACTGCGCGCAAGCATGTGTCAGTGCAAGGTGCTCGAAAACACGAATGTAGTGACAGCTTCAAAAGCGACAGACTGAATCAAATAATGGATCTGAATTCACAATTTGAAGAAGAGGAAGAATTAGACTTAGAGAGTACAGATGAATGGGATATAACTAACGGCAGTCGTATACGTTTCCTGGCTCAAGTAAAAGGGTTTAGGTCGTATCATCGACTTATTGCGTGTATTCCTATAATAAGATCATTGTGCAGTCGTATAATGACACTCTCCAGAAGAAAGTACTCATCATTTCCACTAATGATGCAGCAAGTCGATCGCGCTTTGTTAGATCTAGCTCAATGCGAGAAGACCTTTTTTGCTGAGGCTGACAAGTCTAAGATATTTGAACAAAAGACCGCTGAATTGGAACATATAAAGGCCAATGTTGAAAAATGTATAAAGAATTCAATTGCATCAGTAAAATCCGAGCTCTATCATAAGACAAAAGAGTACATCTCAGACCCAGAAAATAGCCAAAAACAATATGACACCATTAACAGAGAGACTTGGAGAAGCCAGATAGATTACCAGGTTCTCGTATCCGAACTCAAAGAATATATGGTTCAAGTCCAACATGAGTGCAATGAAAGAAACGAATTGTTGTCTACACAAGAGATCGAATCTCAGTTAAAAGAGATTTCTGATTATTGTGACGAGATAATGTACACACCAAGTCTACAGCTTTGGTTAGAGTCAACAGACTGTTTAATGAGATTGCACCACTCAAAAATAAGACTTCAAATACTAGAACAAAAGCTGATGCGCTCTCTATTGCAATACCAATCCGCTACGAATCTGCTACTACACATTGTTCAAGAGGCTAAGTGTACTACAAACATGTTAAAAAGGAAAACACAAGAATTGCAAAATAATTGCGACCCACAAGCTTTACTAAAAGTTGTAGAAGAAGAGCAAGTTCTCATGAGTTTTATCGATATAGCAAAAAGTGAACAGAAAATGGCCGTAGACAATATGGAAGACAATCCATATATTCAGGAATGCCGCAGGGTTATCGAAGAAGAGGAGCAAAGGAGGAATGCTAGCTTTAGATCAAAGCTGCACAGAACTGATAAATGTGGAAAAAACGCAATATGGGCACTTTCGTGGAATCCGAAAACAAAGCTGCTGAAGTCTAAAGCCTTGCACCAAATAAGCGAATAATTAGCGGCGCTAATCAAAATTGTAGCGCTAAAAAGAATACTCACTGGGTCTAATTTTCATCAGGGTCATATCTTATCATAGCTAAATTATTATAGAATCACCATATAAGAGCCAATTTATCAAACAAACTACAATAAATGAATAACTAAGAATGCTAAATGTCCGAAACTCTGGAAGAGGCACAAAACAACCTCACGATCAAGTGCGATTCAGGATAATTCTATAGACCAAATAAAAACTAGAGTGTACAGAATTTTTCTATATGAACTTACTCCTCTACATAACGATTTCATTCTTGATGTCGGCCTTAATGTCCTTGTGAGGCAAAACCACAGAGTTCTGAACGTGTATCTCATCAGAAACAGAAACGTTTTCAGCAAGAATAGAAACACGAGGAATCTTGACGCCATCTTTGACCACAAATGACTCATATTCATTCAGTGCGGTTACTGAACCTTCAACTCTGGCCCACTTACCTACACGGCTACCAGGACAAAGGATAGAATTCAACACTACAGCGTCAGGTTTAATTTGCACACGACTGAGAATTACACTGTCCTTAACTCTAGCACCCTCACCAATTCTAACACCAGCGCCAATAGTGACATTGGGGCCAATCTTTGCAGTCTTATCGATAACAGCTGAAGGGTCAACAAAAACGGGTCCAACAATATTATCACCCTTAGCAAGCAATTCTGGAGTATCGATATCAGCCTGCTCCAGCTCCAAGCGGTTAGCTACCAGTGCAGATGAAGCCTCTTTTACCTGACGCCAGAAAGTATTAGTAGTGTAAACGTAGAGTTTGCCTTCATCAGCAAGTTGCGGGATAACATCTCTCTCAATTGGAAGGAGGTCATCATCAAAGTCCTCAATGAAGGATTCCTTCGACTCGTGCTCAAGTTTAGCTTTGGCAATAAGGTCGAAGACCTTGACACTGAGGAGGTAAACACCTCCATTAACCAAAGTGGATAAAGGTTCGTCAGGTTTCTCGACGAAATGAACAACACGTTCAGGATCATTATCAGCAGTACCAGTGCTAGCTTCTGCGGTGATTATAGAACCGAAATTCACAGACATTTGCTTGGGGACACGTGTGCCAAGAATAACAGCCTCGGCGTTCTTAGATCTCTGCAGCTTCAGAAGCTCAGCGAGAGGATAGGCGCAGCATACATCAGCATGAATCAAGAAGAATCTCTCCGGCGAACCGCGGAGAATCTGGTCGCGGAAGTGGTAAAGACCGCCGGCAGTGCCCATAGCCTTATATTCACGCAGGTATCTAATGGGAACATCAGGATAGTCACGGTTGACTTCAGCAATGAATTGATCAAAAACACTGTTCTCATAGTAGCCTACAAGAAGAATTTCAGATACCTTGGCAGCAATGCACGCTTCAACTGCATGAGCGAGAAGCGACTTTGTACCTGCTGGGAACAACACTTTAGGAACGCTCAGACTGATGGGTCTAAATCTGGTACCTCTTGTGTCACCACCTACTAGAATTACTGCTTTAGTGCTCATTTTTTTCTTAAATTATTTTATTAGTTTCTACTGTCAGTGAGGCAAGATCGTGTTGACTTACTGTTGGGAGATAGAGAAGCTGCCCTTCACCTAGCTTCCTGTAGTTGCTACGCACAAGCACATGTGGCGATTTACCTAGCCCTATGTGGCAGTAGCAGAACAGGGCTAGGAAGGCTGAAATCATACACTCGCGATCAATCACATTATAAGCGCGTGGAATACGCATAGCATAACATGGCGTACATGTAAAGCGCTATATTTAGGAGGAGGGTGAGTGATAATCCCCCGGGTTCGGTAAAGCAATCTATGTAATAATAATATATGGTTAAGTTTAATTTTTAATTATATTGTGTAGAAAAAAAGGGGGAATTGTATATAAAGTAGAATCATAAAATGCTACATACAAAAATACATTGGTTTCGTTCTTTGATTACGACGTCGCTATGTTACGTTTGTTTGTTTATTCGCTGAAACATTAGTCTGTGCAAATACATTGCTTTAACATCCACACCCTATTATCTAAAACTTTCAGAACTAAGACTTTCTTGTAATAAGAAAAAGCGCAGAGCATAGCAGTATCAATGTCGCAGAATACTGGTAACATGTTTCAGTCTTCAGTAATAGTTACCATTGGAATGGATGCTTAATTTAATTTACTACCGACGTATCCCTTTAGTCTTACCCTTCGAATTCTTGAAGTAACGGATCAATGTTAGCTAGCTTAATTTAGAAATGAAGCATGATTTTTGTGAGGAAAAAGCATGCTAATTATATCGTTATTTAAATTTCCTCACAATGATGAATAACTGACCAAACCTCAAGTAGATATAAGACGATTTGATCCTTCAGATATCTTACCACAAAAACCACTAAATATTTTTTGAAAATGTCAGTTGAACAAACTATACCTGTTGAGCTTGAGAAGCACACGAAAGGGCAAGGCATCTTTGCAGATATGCGCGATGGTGTTGATTCCATTTTAGGTAGCATCGTTTCCAAAAGTAAATACGTGCCTATTCATATCGCGTTTATTATGGATGGTAATCGCCGTTACGCGAAGAAGCACAAATTAGAGAAAGGTGATGGACATGTGCATGGTTTCCAGAATATGCTAAGCTTGTTACAGGCTTGTCATTTCATGGGTGTTAAAACAGTCTCTGTCTATGCCTTCAGCATAGAGAATTTCAATCGCTCACCTGAGGAATCAGAAATGCTATTTAACATGATTCGAAAAAACATGTGGGAAGAGTCTAGTACAGGTGTAATCAAACAGTTGGGATGGAGAATTAAGTTTGTAGGCAGGCGCTCCATGTTTGAAGATGACATACTAGAGAAAATTGAGCAGATCGAAGAGTTGACCAAGGATGGCAAATCTATGGTTGTTAATATTTGCGCACCCTATACAACCCGTGATGATATATGCGGTGCAGTCATCCATGCTGCCAAAGCTTATCAAGATGATAAAAGCATCAACGTTCTTAACAAGATTGAGAGTTCGCGTTATATAGACGTAGGAATGCCATTGGACATCATGATACGAACATCTGGTGCAACTAGATTTTCAGACTTTATGTCCTGGGAGTCTGATTCCAACTGTATGGTATCGTTTATTCCCGAGTATTGGCCTGAACTTACTGCTACACGCTTGTATAGAATTGTGATTCAATGGCAAATGCAGTACGCTATGCGAAGAGAAAACGACTTGTCACTCTCAAAGCTTCAAAATCATCCACCTTTGCTTAGCGTTAGTGATAAAAAAAAAGCAAAATAGCTTCAACTTAATAAACCATTCAGTAATTTAGGAATATAAATAAAGTGATATAAAGAATATTGCCCTTTCTTCTTGTGAGACTATATTGCTTTAAGAAATCACGCATATTATTTTGCACGGAGTAGTAGTCAGAAAATTACTGCGTTTTAGTGAAGCGATGACGCGGCGCGTTAAGATCTCTGGTATTCGAGCTCAGCCCTGCATCTGCTTGTTTTTCTTGATGTAGGTTTTGGAAGGGGGTATTATTATTATCCACTGTAGTTTCGTAATGCTCAACTTTATCGTGATACACAGATTCAGCGCCCTTTTCAAATATTATGCGTTTCAGAATGTGATTATCATGTGTGCTTGTGCCCATAGTATTTTTTTTAAAATCAGCGTTCGACTTGTGCGTGTTTCGTAGATAGCGCACAAACACAGTGACTTCTGCAGCCCCGGTAATAGCACCTGCGCCAAGACTCATTAAAACGCGAGCCCCTAGATCCCAACTAGAACACCAGTACCAGAATGCCCATGTGACGGCTGCGATGGATATCAAAACGTTAAGAATCACCGTCAATTGATCTTGCACATCTTTGGATATTTTAAAATCTATTGTTTGCTTGATGTCGGGATTCTGATCAGCAATCAGTTTCTTATATTCATACTCTTGTTGTTTAGAACGTAAGTCTTTCATTAACTGTAAGTATTCCGCTGTCTTAGCAGTTGGCACTTGTTGTTCAATAACAACACATGAACCATGAAGGAGTCTTGTCAATGAGACTCCACAGGTTTTACTGAGTTTAATTGCAGCGCTGTGGTCAATCCATTTGCTTGAAATCTCTTCACTAGTGAGTTCTATATTATGCAAATCACCAGAGACTATTTTTTGAATTTCTTCTGTGATTCTTAGCTTCATACAGTTATGTTTTTCGTCTTTAAAAACCTAAGTATTTTATGGATCTGAGGTACGACCTAATTAGTAACCGAACATTGAATCTATTTACAGATCTTGGTAATAAGCCAGTGCTTTTGGGCTGGTTTGGTATGCGCTGCAACCATGCTGCCAGCCGTGCTTTATGCACCACCTTATTCCACCGACTGCGCTTGGATACTATTACCTAATAAAACAACGACGGCTGCGGTACCGCTTCATAATCGTGATGTCAGCGTCTTAACACAAGCTGTCATCAGCCCTAGTTTGAAAAAGTAGATCCAGTGGGCGCTAGATGAATGTTTTAAAAAAGATATATATAGACATGAAACAACTAAACTCGCGAATATCCTAATTTTCAAAAAATGAATGCGCAACTCTTAAAGTGAAGATTCACTCTAGTTCTTTTTTCGACGCTGGCACAAACCAATCTCAAGGACCACAGATACGCAGTCGACGATAATAGTAGTGCGGACCAGTGGATGACAAAAATAAACCTGCATGTAAGTCAAATATCCAACGCTGTCAAAAGCGTTTCACCTACTTACAGCTAGGGTTAACCATGCATACGCATGGTGTCTATGCATGTCTCAAAAATATAATCAGGGAATGGTCTATCTAGTTCACGCGCGAATTTAATATTATTCGCATAGGCACGTTCAGCGTTATGATGGGGCAAGCGAGTATTTGCGAGGTTATTTAATAAATCACACGAGAACACCAAGTTCTAATCCACGCGGGGCATTAATATCGCCAATTCAGAGGAATTGCTTTATTCGATGTTGATGTGGCGTTCGGCACAAACTGAGGTATTGTCATAGCAATATTCGTCGACTAATAAGCTATTCTTAACCACAAAAGCTCCTGTGTTTCTAAAAGGTGATATTTGCACTATTGAATCAAAGCAAACTTTTTCAGCAGGTAGGTCTCAAGCTATATTATATTTACATTAAATTAACTACCGTATAAATACTACATACATCGGGCTCAACACTATCTCCTAATTACGCTATTCAAATGTTTTAACCCATGCACTGTCGGTTATAATTTCATATAATCTGATATTGTGCATGCTCTGTGTAAGTGCGAGTCTATGATCTCTCTCCATATTTTTCTATGATAATGCACGGCCTAGCCAATATCAAAATGTTTCACGAATATAGAGAAATATAAAGGCGAAGTGACCAGGTCTTGGAGCCAATCACCTTGATACTTAATCGGTCAATATATTTTCAGGCATTCTTGTTATGGTATTTGTGCTTTTTATAGACACCAGCTAGACCCTTCAATACTACAGATTACATGCATACACGGGTTAGGGCAGCGGTTTTTAGAGCATTTCTCTATTATTTGTTATGCATATACCATCTTGCATCGAACTGAAGGTTTTAAGATAAAACACGCTACATGGAAGCAACTTGAGACCTCAAATACCATTTGCGCCCTGGCCCTTGTTAAGCTTGACCGCGAATATAACTCCCAATAATTCCTGTCTGAACTTATTTTTCATACACTAGACAAAAACTTAGGAGTGTGTTTTCGATATCAGAAATCGATACCAAACCAGTCTTTCGAACACTTAAGACTAAATCGACTAAGCATAGTTGACACTAAATCAAAACAGTACCTGCGAGTCTGCAGCGCCATTGTAATTCAACCATGGATTTGTGCTATTTGGTCGACGGAATGAAACCAAAATCGCCGTGTTTGACTCCTAAAGAAGATGACATTCACATCGTAAAAAACAAAAAGCCATTCACACCTTTATCAGGTTCGAAAGGATATAAATACTCGTCACAATCGCCTTGCGAGCAACCTAGAAGTCTACCTGAGAAGCAAATATTACCTGCTACTCCGCCCCACATCGAACAAGTTACAGTTAAACCTGTGCCAGCGAACGTGCATCTACCGCCTGCAGCTTCTTTGTTAACGAAGGCACTAGAAAACTCGCAAGTGTCAGCGCCAATAAATACTAAAACAGACGATCTGGCAAATTTTTCAACTCATAGCTATCAACCTAATGCGCCACCAATTTATTTCTCTCCGTATGCACCAAACGCCAGGGTAGTACCAGAGATGAACCATGCGGGATATGCCATGTATCCATCTACTTCGGTCCGCTACGCTATGCCTGAAAGCACTATGGTACAGCCTCAAGAGCGCACATATTCCCAAAACTCAACCTTGGGCTCTTTGAAGAATCAAATACCAGTCCAGGTTCCAATGCAAGTGCAAATACCTGTACCTGTGCCTCATATTCAAGTAAATCATGTCAATCAGCTGCCTTCGATGCAGCTGCCTCAAGTTTCACTTGGACAACCCTCTTTGCATTCCTTCCCACCTCTTAATAAGTCTAATTCGATGCAGAGTGCAGCAACTCAAACATCGCAAGGGCAACATCCATCGCATCCATTACATCTCTCTACTCAACTCTTTCCAGGAGGAGGGGCACCAACGACTCAACATGTTAGATCGGCTTCTCATACGGAGGATGTATCCGAACATCATATAAGCGCTTCTAAAGCTCGCTCTTCATCTAAGGCATCTGTGCAGAAAGCACTAAATGACTATATTTCGGTGATGGAGATAACTACTGGATCAAAAAACGACGTGCACACCAAGGTTAGACAATATGCATGCCAGTACTGTGGAAGATGTTTTGCAAGGAAAAGCGACTTGGTACGACATATTCAGATACACTTAGGAATAAAACCAAATGTATGTGAGATTTGTGGTAAACAGTTTATCCAGAAGAGTGCATTGACTGTTCATAGACGCGTCCATACAGGTGAAAAGCCGTACCAGTGTAAGGTTTGTGGTCGTGCATTTAGCGATTCATCATCACTAGCTAGGCACCGACGTATCCATGCCCGTGACGGACAATTCTCAAGATCCCTGAAACAAACGAGAAGTAAGGGGAAACTAGAGGGAGATGATGAAATGGTCCCTACCTCTGATGGAGTAGGTGACTTTAAAACAATTGACTAGAAACCCATTTGCTTAATATACCAATTACTGTCTAATTTATTAACATTTATGTAAGAACTCATAGTTCCATCCTTTAATGCTCAAATTGCAACCTTTTAGACATTGATTCTATATAAAGTACGATACGATTAACTCTATACAGAGTGCACTCAAAAGACCTCAATATAAGTTCCTAACTAGAGTTAACGAAGTCAAGCTTTAAATATTTCAAATAGCTATACTTGATTACTTTACCTTACTAAGGCCACAATGGATGATGTGCCGTTGTTGGTAGACGTCAGTGAGAACATACACGAATTGGATGAAGATGTCAAGGCCGTTCCCGTAACCGTAGTCACAGGTTATCTTGGTAGCGGTAAATCCACAATGCTTCAGTATCTGGCTAAAAACTCCACTAAGAAAATTGCGGTAGTATTGAATGAATTTGGTAACACTAGTGACATTGAGAAAAGCCTCGTCGTCAGAAACCAAGAAAATGGTATGGATGTTGAAGAATGGGTCGAATTAGACAACGGATGTATGTGCTGCACAGCTAAGGATGCTGGCGTTGCTGCAATCGAGAAGCTCATACAAAGAAATAAAAAATCTGGAAAACCAATAGATCATGTAATTATAGAAACAAGTGGTCTGGCTGATCCTGCGAAGATTGCTGCAATGTTTTGGTTGGACAATGCTCTTTTGGCTAATGTAAAACTTGATGGCGTAGTAACTGTTGTTGACGCTAAAACATTCTGCAAAAGCTTCGACGAGAACAAACTAGCTGGAATTCAGGTTGCATGTGCAGACGTTATTCTTGTGAACAAATGTGATACTACTTCACAAATTGAAGTCGAAAGGGTCAAGAATATTGTTAATGGTATTAATTCTGCAGCAAAAGTATACTCCACCACCTACGGTCAAGCTAAGCCAGATCAAGTCATGGGACTCGATGCATATGCACAGAGCTCATCAAATAGATTTACAGAACTAACCAAAGATCACAAATCCGATTCACATGGATTGAGTACCGTTGCAATTGATCTATGCAGGATAAATTCTTTTAATATAGAATCCTTTGAAAGGAAGATACAACATCTTCTTTGGGAAAACGAGTTAAACGGCAGCAGAGTCGTTATTCATCGTACAAAAGGTCGTTTACAGATGCATAAGGAAAAACAGACTAAAATTATTCAAGCGGTCCGCGATGTTTATGAAATTGTAAATATCCCATACGAACCGAATTCTGACTTCAAGATTATTTTTATTGGAGAGAATATTAAAGAACTCGAAAATGAGTTATCGCGTTTTTTATTAGATATCTAGATATCCCACAGTACATTAGCGAGCCGATTACATGGCGGAATTTCACTCCCCTTTTCTATTATTATCTAAATCTATTATGCAACAACGAATGCATGTGCACCATGCAATGCGCTATGCATAATGTATGTGTCAGTCATTATCTTAACAACATCATGCTCTTACTGTTTGCGGTTTGACATAGTATTAATTGGGTAGTGAGGAGGTGTATGTAGGATAAGCTTGAAGGTCAATATAATCACTCAAGCAATCAATGCTTATTGTTTTAGATTACAAAAACTAATGAATGAGTTATTATATTTGTCTTAGCGCAAGACTTTTAAAAAGCCCGCAAGTCGCTAAACGGAGCACGAACGTCGACTGCTTCAAGGTAAAATTTTTCAACCACTGACTTGTGTTTTAATCTAATAGATGAGATTTATAGGTCACGCCAATATAAATACTTATACTTCAACACCATAGGCAAATTTAATTATATGAATGAGTATATGTTAAACTAATTAGTATCCATCTTTTCATCATCGGCTGATCGATCTTCAACATCTTCCTTTTGTTCTGCCTCCGGAATGGTGATATCCATCTTCTCATAACCCGCTATAATAACGTCATCATCATCGTCAATATCTCGGTCTAAACCAGTCAGGCAGTATTTCTCAGGAGGCAATCGCAAACCGTAACTCGTGGGAACAGGAGGTAAAGTGCGTTTATTTCTCTCTGCGGCTAAAGATAAAAGGAGATCCTTTGGCGTTGTAGGTTTGAACTGGTAAGCTACTTGAGACGCGACTGCTAATTTTAAGTCGTCTATAGTCAGCCCAGGTGATTGTGGTCCAACACCAGCAGGTTGGGAAACACCTGATTGATGAGCATAATCAGAATAAATAACGGCGTCTTGTAAAACCTGAGATGTGTATCTATATGCAAAATCTAGAAGTTGAACAGAAACCTGGTCTTGATAAGACGTAATGCCCATAGACGCGAGAATAAGATGAACAATTTTGACATCTCTAGGAGTGGCCTGGTCGTTAATGTTCATTGTGTGTGTGATAATCTCGAGAAAGTGTGTTTATAAGTAACACTAGCTCTTTCAAATCTCACAAAACGACAGTAACACGGTTAGCCTTACTGACGATGTTGCGGCTATATTGTTGTCGCTTATAAAGATGATTGCTGACTGTAACTAAGAACATGCTGTTCACTAAAGTTTTTGCCGTTTTTAGTTTTATTGCCTGTGTATGGGCCCACAAAATCACTAATACCGTCTATTTTGACATTGAGCAAGATGGTAAGAAGCTTGGTCGCGTGACTATGGGTCTTTATGGAGACCTTGTCCCCAAAACCGTTGAGAACTTCAGAGCCTTGTGCACAGGTGAGAATGGATACGGATATGCTGGATCTGGCTTCCACCGTGTCATTCCTAATTTCATGATCCAGGGTGGTGATTTCACTCATCACTCTGGTGTCGGTGGTAAATCTATCTATGGTGGCAAGTTCCCTGATGAGAACTTTATCGCTAAGCACACTGGTCCTGGTATGCTTTCAATGGCCAATGCTGGACCTGATACAAATGGCAGTCAATTCTTCATCACTACAGTCAAGACTGCTTGGTTGGATGGAAAACACGTCGTTTTTGGTGAGGTCATCGATGGCATGGATATTGTCAACCAGATTGAAAACACCAAAACTGGCGCCAATGACAAGCCTATTAAGCCGGTTACGATTGCTAAGTCTGGTGAAATTGTCTCAGGTACTGGCTCAGACCGCGGCTTGAAATAAATTGATTTCCTCTGAGATCTATATAAGTATTATATTGAATCAACGAGTTAACGAGTTATCATTTTAGATTACAGTATTTGAGATGTAATTGAAGTTAATAGAAAGTTTCTATGGATTTAATGTCATACTTGTATTGCTGGATACTTTTAATTTTGTAGTTTCCCCCTATGCGTTTATCTTGGGATCGATTCTTCATTGAGAAAGAAACTCAGAGAATATTATATTTCAGGCTTGTCTAGCATTGCGCGGCAAATTTCTTCAATCAGAGCCCGTATGAAACCAGGAAACACGCTGTTAACACGGTATATCTCTTGTTCTAGAGATTGGATAAGACTAACCGCCTCAGCGTATTTCGTACGATAAAGAACACGCAGAATTGCACTATGCAAAATAACTTGCGAAGGTGAATCTATAGAATGCTCAAATGGTGTTTCTTTGTTATAACGTCTAGTAGGTCCCATATGTGAAGCCTCAGCCTGTCTTACTGCCTGAATGTTTGGAACTCCTTGGACAGGTGTACCATGTTGGGATTCAAGGTGGGGTGCATTCAATGATATTCGCTGTTCTGGATATGCTCTATTATGGCTAAGTCTGTTAGGGATAGGTGGCACCTCTCTTTCAGGTAACCTTTCCTTATGACCATAAGAGGCCCTGACGCTTGTCATTTTATGGATTCCAGGCGAGTTTGCAGCATTTTGGGGATCTGATATACATTCTGATTGCATAGTTTGTTGCTTGACATGATCAACTGGAGGAACCAGAGAAGATTGTGATCGTTGCACGTCAGGAGAATTTGAATTAATATGAAAGTTTGAGGAGCTCGGAGCGATCTGTGAAGGCAAGAATTTAGCTGGGTCGTTTAAAGGTCCATAGTAAGGAAGCCTTGGGCTAAATATGGGAGGTTGAGATGATGGGCTCGCGTTATACTTTGGGGGGTGTATTTCAGGATATGGGGAATCGCTATTACAGCAGTCTCTGTCTTCAATGTGTTGAACCTGTTTAATCTCAGACAATGCATTCAAACAAATAGAAGAGGCCGTGTTCGGTGCTCCGGGCTGAGGATTCGGGGTTACATGCGACAATCGCCTGACATTGGCTATAATGTGTTCGGTTTCTGGATTACAACCTACTGAAATATCGTGTATATTTGCTTGAGGTGTACTTATCGGGTTCCGTGTCCTTAAACTGTTGTTGTGTGCTATCAAAGGCAAAGTGCTCTCACTTTCTTCATTTTTTGCTGCATCTTTGTTCTCATCTACTTTCAATTGCGTATAGCTATTGTTGGTAGCTTGATTCTTTCCAGGGTTAGATTTATCACTTTTATTGTCGCTTTTGGGATTTAATAGACAATCATTGGTTCCATAGTCGAATTCAACATTCACCAGATTTGGTCGGCTATGTTCACTCTTTGCAGGAGCGAGGATTGCAAGATCTTCTACACCATGCACAACCTCTTCATTTTCGGCTTTTGCAGATCTTTTGCGCATAACAGCTCGAACCATCGACATGAAATCGTGTGGAGGTCTTATGTTTGGTGACCCATATCCCAATCTTCCTCGAAATAACTTGTTTTCCAGAAGCTCAGAGGAGCTTGGCCTCTCGGTAGCTTTCATTTCTAGGCAGCTTGCCACAAAACGGACAAAGTTTCCGCTGATAGGTATACCGCGAATGTTGTGTGGCAGAGCTGGAGCTCCATTTTTAACTATTTTAACCATCGCCTCCGTAGGAGGCATTTTTCTGTACGGTGGAGCACCCGTTACTAACTCAAAGGCTACAATTCCTAAAGACCAGATATCTACAGCTGTATCGTAGTGTGCGGCTTCGATTATTTCCGGTGCCATCCAATATGGCGTGCCCATAAAAGAATTTCGCTCAGGTAATGTTTGGCTCAGCTGTGCACTGACACCGAAATCAGCGATTTTGATACAGCCTGTCTCGGTAACAAGAATATTTGCAGACTTCAAGTCTCGATGTATTTTGTTTTGGCCGTGTATGTACTCAATTCCCTTCAATGTTTCATGAAGGACATGAATAGCAGCTGGTTCCTTAAACACTCCGCATTTTCTGAGCATATGTAAACATGAACCTACAGCACAGTATTCCATCACCACAAAGAGAACAGAATCATACAACCTAGCATAAAAGTGTCTAGTGACTTGTTCGCATCTCAATTCGCTGAGAAACTTAAGCTCAAGCAAAACATCTTCTATGTCACTAGAGGTATCTAGCTCAATCATCTTAACAGCAACAACTTTTTTCAGACTTGTCTCGAATGCACGATAAACTTTACCGAAAGAACCTGAACCAAGCTCTTCGTATATCTGCAAGTTGCTTTCTTTACAGTTGATGTTGCCATTGTTTATGCTTGTGCTAACAATAGCATTGGTTTCTTGGCGCATAATAATCTAACGAAATGGCCTTAACGTATACTGTAACTAGTGTTGATTAATTTCGGCTGATCCCGAGTAATAAAAATCAACCAATTGTGTCTGTATGTCTGTTTTTATCTGGTTTTCAATTAAATTGGCAGCATTTCCTTATGCGGTTATGAGGACATCTGCTTGCAGAATACCTCCAAACCCTAGCCTAAATTAGCTAACCAATGCATACAAATGTAGACTATGTATCTTAATGATGTTATGAAGACCCATTTATCTGAAATAATATAAGGTTGTCATTAAATTGGCTGCATAAAAATTAATCTAAGTAGAATAAACACCTTTAAAAACTATAATTAGTAATTGAGGGAAAGTAGCAGCTTGTAATGAGGCTGTTGATCGTGCACACGTTAACGCACAATGCTGCATCGGTTCACATCTTTAATTAATTTAGCTCATAATGATCTGAGACTATCTGCCCAAATCAAACGTGTAGCGGTGGTTAGACATCAATTAGTTCCATAATGTTATGTTTAAAACCAACATCATTTACCTCTCAGTCAACATGACATTTTTTTTCATTATTAGCGACTTAATTGAAGCAGGCAATTAAAGTGACTTTCATGTGTAATGTGGGGTACGTACGTATACTATCCAACTTGTCAGAAATTGTTCGTTCATACCTGCGCAGCATGTCTCAAAGTCGGTTTGGTCAGAGCTTAGTAACTATAACACGAAGTTCACACTTAAAGTGCCAAGCTCCAGAATGGTTGGACAGACACCGGAGTAAGTATTCATAACAGTCTTAATTGTTGTTAATTCATTGACAGTAACTAACCAATCAGAGTTTTAGAATTTGAAAATGGGGATTGTCTGGAACAACGTGCCCTCTCGCTGCATACATTTCGCGAGTTAGGTCCACCAGACCTTGTTCAACTTACAAAGTATACAAAGTCACGCACTTCAAGTACGTACCACTTTGTTACTGGTGTAGATGTATCAAGCGCTGCCTCTATTGCCGCGTATTTGACAACTTTAACTTCAAGTTTAGGCGAGTACCAACTGTGGTTTGGAAGAGCTCCTCAGTGGAAGGTCACAGAAGGCACATATTGCTCGTGGAATGTTTTTTCAAGAGTTGATGTCCGTGTTTCCGCTACATTTCCAGGTAGTACCAAGATGTACTTGCTTACTGCCGATGGTATTCCTCAAGATCCCTCCGAAGACGACGAAGTTTTATGGAATGAACTTTTTATGAGTGCAATGATGAGGTGTTTGCTTTTAAAGGACGATGATATCTATTTTATGGAACACACTCGCCATGAAAATCCCTTCAGTCTTCATGGTGTGAATCAGTTCCTTCGGTGCTTCGAGAGCTTATATAGAAGAGGACCTGCTGCTGGCGCAGCATCTTATGTTCAGGTCCCCAACTTGAGTGATAACTACATGGTTGATGCGTTATATAGGCTGATTGACGTTACAGGATTATATGAACCAGTTATTGAAATGTTGGAAAGAATCGGCGCAAATGAAATTTTAGCTCAGGTCCTTTTGAAGGCTGACCGTGAGGTTGATGCTGTCAAACTGTTAGTTGATGGCGTCACGGAGAATCCAAGAAATTATAGCCTGTTAGTTACTGAAGCCGACTTCTGCTTGTCAAAAGAGAGATCTGATCTTGCCCTGGATTGCGCACGACGTGCTGTCAGCGCGGCACCTTCTGATTTCTATCCCTGGTATGTTCTATGCAAGATATATTTATCATTAGAGCAATATGACCAAGTTTTGCTCTCATTAAATTCTGCACCATTCATCCCTTTTGTTGGCATGGATATGCAACATCAAAATCCTGGAAAAAAGTCTCACCGCCCGCTGCCTACAGATGGTGTGCTTGATGACGCTTGGCAATTCACAGCTGATAAGTCCGACCCTGTTGCTGCTCAAGCAACGACTGTTCAACCAGCTTTGGCTCGTCTACCAGGGGCTCAGTTAAGAGGTTGTCATGCATTGGCCTATGATATTCTTGCTACTTTAAATGTGAAGTTGGGATGGTCAGAATTGATGAAGCTCCGTAGTCAAATATTTTGGATGGATGCTGAACCTCCTGCTAGTTCGGATAAGCCACAGGACGAGGCTAATGCGAATGCTGAGAACTCTGCAGACGACGCAGAGGGTACTACCCCACGTGAGGCCATGGTCCATCGTACTCTTCGATCAAAACGCCTTTGTGAGCGTAGGGTAGATAGATTATTTATGATTCTTTTCGAGGATGTCCGTTATTATTCCGCCTGGCAGCGTGAAGCGGTACACCGCGAAAGTCAGAAATTGCCCGTTGAAAAGAGTGCTTTTGAATGGCAAATGTTTGGGACGTTAGCAGAACGCTTGCACTATGTGGATCAAGCGAAAACTGCTTATAAGAAGTCATTAGCCATGTTTTTCAACCACAGATCTTTAAGTAAGCTTTTGAGGTTTGACGTTTACGATCTAGAAACTGCTGTTAAACTAGCTGCATGGTATCACAGATGGTATAATGAGTTTAGTCCTCTAGTTATCGAGTCATTGCGGAAAATAGTGGCTAGAGATGGATTAACAAAAGTCAAATATCAAGTGGAGGCTATTTTTGGTAAACAAAGTATTGTCCAACTGATTCATTTCTACCTTGATAATTTAGCTGCATTGAAGTGCACTGGATACAACATGTAAGAACCCAATATACATTAATGTACACTACATAATCTACATATTCTCTAAATTATATACATATATACTGCAGCAGCAAAGTTATAACCGCCGTTTCAGGATTTTTAGGAAACCAAATCGGAATCAATTGTTCTCAGGTACAAGTGCAGTGGCCTCAATCTCAACGTCGGCGTTAAGAGGAAGAGCTTTAACAGCAACGAAAGAACGTGCAGGACGGTGATCCTCGAAAAACTTCACGTAAACTTCATTGACAGATTTGAAGTTAGTGATATCATTGGTGTAGATATTGATCTTCACAATGTCTTTAGGGGAGCAACCACCAGCTTGAAGAATAGCTCTAAGGTTGTCAAAGCATTGCTGTGATTTCGCTTGGATATCGCCCTCAACCATCTTGTTCTCAGGAGTCAAGGGAACCTGGCCAGAGATGTGCAAAAAGCCATTGGCCTTAATAGC
Source organism: Starmerella bacillaris (assembly GCA_030020325.1). Classification (NCBI taxonomy): domain Eukaryota; kingdom Fungi; phylum Ascomycota; class Dipodascomycetes; order Dipodascales; family Trichomonascaceae; genus Starmerella; species Starmerella bacillaris. The sequence continues at coordinate 3,960,679 of JAPDUH010000001.1, forward strand.
TTGCGAATAAGGGGCAGCGGGAGGAGGGGCGCGAGCGGTAGAAATGAATTCCATGGCTTTAGTAGCAGCTTTCTTGAACATGTTTACAACTTTGATTATAAATATATGGCCCGATAAAGGAGCTGGGTAAGGTACGAACCCCAAGCACCTGCAGTCTCTATGCAATGGTCTGCTATCTACAATCAGAGCAGTCCTACTTTCAAAGGCTAGGAAGACAGTTCTAATTTGGATGCCGATTATATGAACTAAGATTTACAGTTAATATCTGCTATCTACATTATCGTAAACTAGTTAACATCTAGCAGGCATAAGCCCAATTTACTATATGAAGCTAGTATTGCAATAGAAAAAAAGCCGTTTTGAGATAACAAATGTACATTTATCATGAATATTAGAACCGAGTAAGAATATCTAGAGATCTTAAAATGCTATTAATCCCTTATATAACACCAATTGCAGGATGTTATTTAGACGAAAAGGCATAATATGCAGTCTACAATCATCTGCTCTAGTATTGCCCGACAAAATTTTTGTGCAATGTTTTAGAGTATATATAACTAGGTTTTTAATGTAATATTCTGAATTTTCAAAGCAGTAATAGATATATGCTATAATATGCTATCTGTAAAGAATAAATCTTCTATTTTATACAAGCAAGAAAACAGATTCGGTATAAAAGTAGTTCTACAACCTCTAAGTTCAACAAGAATATACGATATACTCAATTTGCAAGAAGGCCCACACCATTAGATTTATCCTCACTCACTAGTAGATCTCTAGCTAATGCAAGGACTGTATTCCCAGAAAGACTTGCTTCTGGATTCGAGAATTTTAAATCAAAAAGCTCAGCTAACAGGGTTTGCAAGCACCTTAAAACGATTCCTATTCTCGGCCAGCATTTTAAACCTGTCCAATTATCGACAACAACACCATTTCCGAACGGATCAACGTCAACGCGGGTTGCAAAAAGCACCAAAGAACAGATTGAGAACGGTGTTAAATCAGCGATAAAATGCTTGGAAGTCAATACAGTTTGCGAAAAGCTAACATACGGCATAGAAAGTGAAGCACCTGGATTACTTGAGCTCCAGAGGACTGAACGTGGATGGGCAAATACTCTGGTTCCATTAGGTAAAAACAGTTTAGCATTTTTAGCATCGTCATCTTCTTTTCGTACAGCGCCTGAAGATGTTGAAACGAAGACGTCTTTAGGAGCGACAACTTCAGCCAAGCTGGGCTGTAGAGATGCACCTATCACTGCTCTAACTAAAGCATCGTCATTGTCATATTTTACATACTCATCAGACCAGTCACACTCTTTGACTCCACTAGGGACTAATCCAGTTTGTACGAGAGAGCTCAAAAGTTGGGCCCTAGTAGCGTTAATGCTTCTACAAATGGCGGCTGACCCCTGTAGTGCATTACCGTTTTTCCATTTATCGAAGGTTTCAGCCGCAGCAAGTAAATCTCCATTTTTGTTTTCCTCTAAGGGGGGCATTTTCCCATAGCTTATAATAGCAGATATGGTGAGTATCCTGGGAAGACAGGCAAATATTGTACCTAGCACTAGCAGCTTTCCTGTTTTTGGGTCTGAGGGTATTGTTGACACTAGCTTTCCCAAAGGTGTAAGAGTATTATTATGCAAGTCTAACATTTTATAAGCGACTAGGTTTTCTTTCGCTACATTCACGGAAATGTCTGGCGGTGGATCCATAGCACTACTCAAGAATTTCTCGACGTCTGCAATACCCATAGATTTAACGCGTAAGTAGAGTACTTCAAGTGGGGATCTCTGAATCTCTGGTAATGGTCTGGGTGCCATGCGAGTCTCTTGTGTGTTTTTCGTAAATAGTTTGTAGCCTTCCCCAGCTCTGACACGACCTGCACGACCCATTCGCTGAGCGGCCGAAGCTTGAGATTCCATCACGTCAACCAATCGGCACGCATTCTGTGTGCTATCATACTGCGTTTCTTTGACTCTACCGCTATCAACAACAGCAACGATGTCTGAGATTGTAATAGAAGTTTCCGCAACATTCGTACTAACAACAACTTTTCTCATGTTCTTGGGCGCAGCTTTAAAAACTCTGCGTTGCTCATTGGAAGAAAGCGACGCATGCAAAGGTAGGACGTATAGATTTTTTCGCGCTTGAGGGATCTTTTCTATCGCCTGAATAGTTTGCTCAATTTCCGCTGTACCTGACATGAAAACGAGAATACTGCCTTCCTCGCGCCCGAGCTTCTGATCAATACTTGATATCAACGCGGCGACTAGATCATAATCTATCCGAGTTTTGGAGCTTTCTCTTATAGCCGCAATAATCTTACCCACATCTTGGCTGTCTGTGTCTAAGTTCTTGGGTCTGTAGTTCGTCAAACGAACAACATCATCTAAAAAGAACTGCTGAACAGGAAATGTACGTCCTTCAACGTGGACTGTGGAAGTTTTTAAAGGTTTGAAGTAACTGAGAAACTGCTTTGCGTCGATGGTTGCAGACATCAATATTACCTTGAGCTTGGGAAGTTTCTTAAGCAGCCTCTTTAAAAGAATCAGAAGGAAATCGGAATCCAAGGACCTCTCGTGTACCTCATCCACAAATACGTGAGTAAGAGACGAGAAGCTGTTGTCTGCATCTTGTAGCATCCTTAAAAGTACACCAGAAGTCACAAATTTAATCTGGGTTTGAGAACTTGATTTTGATTCTCCTTTTATAACATATCCAACCTCGGTACCTATTTCTACTAATCGTTCTTCTGCCACCCTTTGTGCGACACCAATAGCAGAAATTCGTCTAGGTTGAGTACAGATTATTTGTGCATCAGGTACAGCATCCAGGATGAATTGCACCGCTTGTGTACTCTTTCCTGAACCGGTTTCACCGGTTAAAAGAAGAAGCTGATGGTTTTGAACCAAGTCTACAATTTCAGTTCGCTTTTTCCAGGCTGGTAGTTGTTCTCTTTGCTGCATCATTCTCTGACCTTCTAAGGAAGTCATTCGTTGTTTTCTTTCCTTAAGAACCTTCTCTGTATCTATGTGAACATTATTATGTTTGTGCTTTCGTTTATTCCCATTATCGTTTTTGATTATATTCTCATCTTTTACTCCTGAAACAGCGCTAGAAATACTGGAAAGCTTACCTGGGTTTGCACATATCTTTCCAAATACAGATCTAATATGTTCGTAGAGTGATAGAAGCATATAATCACCTAATAATTCTGATTGAACAAATTCAGCCGAATCTCTTGTTGCTGCAAGAAGTACAAATTTAGATATGGCATTAACTTTGAGAGGTTCAAATGCAATTCCTGGAACCTGGTTAGGATAATCATGAGGACAGAAAAATGTTACTTTGACGTTTTCTTCTTCTAATGTAACACTAAGTGATGAGGAAGTTGATGATGATGGCTGCTCTATTACTGCTTGCAGACTCTCAACGTCTTCTGTCCACATTGAGTAATCCGAAGGAGATACGTCTTTAAAGTCATTTTGATTGGTGCTTAAGAAGGCATGCGTCAATTGAACTACCGATTTTTCCAATGATGCGCACTCTGAGGCAGTACTCAGTGCAACATCTTCAGAATATCCAAATGTACGTAACTGAGAAATGATACGTTCTGACTCCAACCCAGAAGAAATTCTAGCTGTAACATTGAGATCAGAAGGCATAAATTCCTTAGGTATATCATCTTCAGGCACATGAACTAAAAGCCATGCAAGGGCAGAGCTCAATGAGCTGGTTTGTTGTAGTGCTTCTTCACTAAAAGGCTTACGAAAACCTAATTTTTGAAGCATCTTGGATAACCTTTGAAACTCCTCACTCTTGCTGTCTAATCCATCAGCTTCGGAAAACCTGTAACCATTATTCTCTCTGATTACAGACTCCAGAACAGCTCTTGTTTTCTTCGACAGACTTAAGACATGGTTGAATTTAATCCGTTTTGATCCATTTCCACCTTTCATAACATTTGAGCTATTGGAAGAAAGCTTTTCCGCAACATTTTTATCTTCTGAAACCTTCTCGTCCATGTTACCTGCTCTAATTTCTCTCGCGATGATAGACCTTTCTCTGCTTTCCTTCCTTTGTTCATTCATTTCGGCAGCTTTTGCTCTAGCAGCTTTTTTCTCGGCATTTGCAAGCCATGGATCGTCATTCCACTGATATAATTCGAACTTTGAAGCTTGTGAACGTATTTCATCCATTGCTATCCAGATATCCCTATGAAATGGCGGGAGCATCATCTTCATATTTTGACTGGGCATCACTCTATGCATTGTATAAGTAGCAGCAAGGTGTCTAGCTTCTAAAGCTGTGGCCTGAGGCGGATAAAGTGTATCTGGTGGGTCAAATCGAATCTTCTCAATCTCCTTAGTCTTAGCATTGCGTTTGGCCAAAATAACTGAGCAAACGAATTTTGGATTATCATCAGAGCCCTTATTTTTATGTGGATAATCAACACGCTCCCATTTATTCTTTTGTGCATGTTCATTCAGTAGCTGTGCTGGTAGTTTCCCTGTCCATTGACCAACCCCTGAAGTAACTATCTTACGCGTTTCAGCAGCACGTGCACGAGCCTCCTCTCTGCGCTTTTCTTTTAATTGTTTAGGTGTAAGTTCTACAACGACATCCTCCTGTTTTTTGTTGTTTTTACTTGACTTACCGAGTTTGGCTGGCTTGCCTTTCATGGAACAAATGATTTTGTGGGTTAGGTTTATATTTTTTCATACACCTGAAAAGTACCACATCGGTATAGTTAATAAATTCAGTGTATCCTGAAAGCTGTCCTGTATTCAGTTGCCAAAATGCGACAGTAGCTTATGAAAACAAAATACTGATAAGGATGAGGTAAATCATTAACTAATGCTAAAAATAAAATAATTTAACTCCGGAACCTACACTGCTTTCCTATTACTATTAACACGTATATTTTTCTGTGTTGTATTGATTTTCAATTATTCTTAGTTCCAGTACCTATGGATAAAATAGTGGTTTTTAAATAATTATAAAAAGCAATATCATCTCCAACATAATATATTCGTTTAAGTGGTGTTTTACATTTGTATTAAAATAAAAATCTCTTTTCTCAAAACATTTTCATACAATATTAGTTCACGAGCGAATTGCCAGTGGACTATATATATTTACCCCGCACGAGCACTTCAGGCAGCGCATCATTTTTCTACTGCGTATTCCTCCGTGGTTTGGGTTCAGGAATAGGTTCGAATATATATCGACTTTAATAACTAAGTTGCTTGCTGCAGTTTAAATCAATATGACCAAACCGTTCTTGAATAATTATAGCTTGAAAGTATCAGATGCTGATAGATCTGTCAAGTTCTACCAGGAACTTTTCGGCATGACCTTGGTTCACAAACGCTCTGATTCTGGTAAGACATACTATACACTAGGTTTAACAGGCCCAAATTCGCTGTACCAGACCGCTCACTATTATAACAGAGGTGGTTTGCTTGAGCTAACTCACGAAGCTGGAGCTAACCCTGATAATTTCAAGGTAAGTAATGGAAATGTTGAACCCTTCAGAGGATTTGGCCATATTTGCTTCTCAGTCTCTGATCTCCCCAAAGTCTGTGAAACCTTGGAGGCCCAAGGTTGCCAGTTCAAGAAAAAGATGTCAGATGGTCGTCAAAAGAATATTGCCTTTGCTCTTGATCCTGATGGATATTGGATTGAGCTTATTGAGAACCAAGGTGAAGATGGAGTGTCCAGACTAAACCACAGTATGATTCGTGTAAAAGATAAAGATCTATCGCTCAAATTCTACACAGAGAAATTGGGTATGACATTGGTTGATATCTCTGATCACCCCAACGCTAAGTTTACGCTCTTCTTTTTATCATTCGATCCTGAAAACGTCAAGAACACGAGCCGTGCACTGACTGAAGGTCTCGTAGAACTTACTTACAATTGGGACACTGAAAAAGAAGAAAAATTCATTTACTATAACGGAAATGATGCTCAAGCCAAGGGATTCAATTACTTTACTGTCGCTGTCAAAGACCCCGCTAGCTATGTTGAGAAACTGCAAAGCCAGGGTATTCCACTTAAAAGCCAAGAGGGTTCTTGCTATTTCGTTTCTGACCCTGATGACTACTTCATCAAGATCGTGCCGCAAGCGGAGTACTAGACTCGCAATCATTTAAGACTTAATATGATATGATACAATCAGTGTCACACAGCTAGTAAACAATTGAAGAGAACAAATAATTGTATTAAATAACAATACACCTACATACAATATTTGTTACATCTACAAACCCATAAAACTAAATTTGTACGCATAATACCTCTCATACGTTTAAAAAAGCTATTATTTGTACAGGTATACTTTTTCCGGATAAAAATGATTACAGCAAAATCCACGCAGGCTCTTAAAGCGCCGTACTTATGGCATTGGGTTGAGCAGCACAGACAAACATCGGATAACAGAGTTATATACGGCAGAGGATAGTGGGTGACCACATCTTAGTACGATAGTATGTAGTATATCACAAAAATAGATAACTAAAGTACATAAACGTATGTATTTATAACTAACTTAACGCTATAAAACAGATATCTGACGTATTAGCTAGAGCACAGCTGTAGTAATTCAGGTGCTATTGTTCAACAGTATTTACAAACTTTATAGAACAAAGTAATTTGATTTTGTGTACATACTTCCGATTCCAATCTGTATCATATTTTTCAGATACTAAGATGTATTTTCGCATATGTATATCAACACATTTGACTAGATATGCTTCAATGAGAAACCTTTTAGTAAGTAAATTAAGCTCGAGTTACCGCTATATAATAATAAGCATTATTGCCGACAGATTATAGATATTATTAATGTACATAGGCATTGTGTCGTTCTGGGCTTCACCGCGGTGATCATGATGAACATACGAATCATGGAGGTATCATCCTAGTCATTTGTGGTTCAACCACAGGTAAGGGTTAATATAATAAGCTGCAGTTTACCGATACCGGCGAAAGACGAGTACGCAACAATCAATCATATCTTCTGAAACTTATTCGAAAAATTGAAAACAAAAACATATTATATGAGTATTTTGAAGGCTTTATTGATTAGAAAATATAGATCCACAATTTGTAGCACAAATTCGATAACCATAAGTGTTTGACTCTTAGGTTGCACTTTGCAAAATGCAAGGAACAACTTAGGGTTTCTTTTACTCAATGAAGACTCACTTCATCATATACGAAATAGACATATATATAAGATCAGTAGGTATCGATATCTCAATAGTATAAAATACAATAAATAAAATGCATGATTCTGACAGTATAAGCTCTGCATCTACAGTTGCAGCAGTATACAAGACAGATGGATTTGATGTAGAAACCAAGAGTGCATTTTCCCCTGCATATACAGATGACTTCACTCTGAATTCTGAAGATAATCATGAGGAACAACTAGACAGACTAGCAAAAGAATTAGGAATAAAGAGATGGCGTCTTCAAATGAAAATTGATTTGTGGATTTTGTTACCTATCTGTTTGTTATACCTTCTAGCATTCCTTGATAGAGTGAACATCTCTAACGCAAACGCGTATGGCATGAGTGATGATATTAATTTGAAGGGAAACCAATTCAATATTGCATTGGCTGTATTCTTTGTGCCCTATATTATTTTTGAAATACCAGCCAATTTTCTCTTGAAAAAAATGAGCCCGCATGTATTTTTGCCTCTATGTCTCTTAGCATTCGGTGGTGTTAGTATTGGCCAAGGTTTTGTAAAAAACTACCACGAGCTCATTGTGACAAGAGTTCTATTGGGTCTCCTAGAGACAGCAATGTTCCCTGCCTGCTTTTATCTCCTGGGGTGTTGGTACACTAGAACAGAAGCTCAGAAAAGATATTCTTTTTTCTTCTGTAGTACGTCTCTTGCTGGTGCATTTGGCGGTCTCATTGCCTATGGAGTGCATAGCTTTAGCGGAAAGTTTGGAATCGAAGGTTGGAGATGGATATTCATAGTTGAAGGAGCGATAACAGGATTTTGTGGATTACTTCTTTTCTTCCTAATTGCAGATTTCCCTGAACAAGCAAGGTTCCTCAATGACAAGGAGCGTATTTTCATTACCAAAAAGATCGAATTGGATGTAGGAAAGTCTTCTTTTGAGAGCAGAATCACTCTAAAAGATATTTTTAAGGTTTTAGTGGACTGGCGTGTCATAATCTGTGCACTCTCGTACTTCGGATGTATAGTTGGTGGGTACGGATATGCGTACTTTTCTGTTGCAATCATTAAGACATTCGGTTATAGCGCCCTGGATACACAAGTACACTCTATATATCCTTGGATTGCCACCTTCGGTTGTAGCATGATTGTGGCTATACTCTCGGATATTTCAAAGCATAGATATCTTTACACTCTAGGATGTCTATTTATATCAGTTGCTGGTTACGGTATGCTTCTGGGCACTTCTCCAACAGAAAGTTATTCTCATGTGAGATATGCTGCCTGCTTCTTGATAGTAATCGGTTTATATTCGGCGATGCCCTTGATTATCTGTTGGGCCAATATGAATTTTGCTGGGCATTCAAGAAAGATGGTTGCTTCTGCATTCCAAGTCGGATTTGCAAACACTGGTGGTATTATTTCAGTGTTTGTTTACCGTTCTCAAGATGCACCAGGGTATCGTATGGGAATCTGGGTTTCATTGGCTTTGCTATTGTTGACTGTTGGAAGTACCACAGTTTATTTTATTTGCTTGGTACTGGTTAATAATAGAAGAAATCGCGGTGATTATGCCTCAGAATTTAATGCACTGTCAGAGCATGAACAAGAAAAAATGGGAGATTTGAATCCTTCGTTCAGATACATGTATTAGCTCTGTTCCAATCAATCACGAAAACAGCCATAATGACAATTTAATGATGCACATGCACTAATGACCATTCTTATATATTATTCTATAATTTTCTCTATACCTGTAACATATATTTCACTCTTTTGAAAGTGCTATCTTGCTAGGACTTCCAACGACTGGATCGACACCAGTGCTTGTTTTCGGAAAAGCAATCACGTCTCGGATACTTTCACGTTTTAAAATGTGTGCAATGAGTCTATCTAGACCAATGGCTAAACCACCATGTGGAGGGCAACCAGTATCCAAAGCCGTAAGTAAATGCCCAAAAGTTATATCTGAATTGGGTACTTTTAGTACATTATCCAAAATAAACTTTTGCATGTTTTTGTCATGTATACGCTGACTCCCGCCGCCAATTTCAATTCCATCAATAACTAGGTCATAGTGCATCCCTCTGATATGCAAGTAATCGCCATGTTCCAGCAAGCTATAGTCTTCTAGGTTGATCATTGTAAATGGGTGGTGTGATGCTTTCAACTGATCATAATTATATTTTGGGTATCCTTTTGAGTCAAAAGATATCAAAAGGGGTTCGAATGCTGGAAATTCGTCAACCCAGACTCCAACGAAAACGTTCTCATCGAATTGTTCTAAGTGTATCATTTTCTGTCTGATTTTCCCCAAGGGTGTTGGGTTCTCATAAGAAATCTCTTGCCTATCACTAAATGCAATAGTTTGACCTTCAGACAGCTCAGGAAGATGTCTTAACGCAACCTCTGGTTCATCGCTTACCGTGCGTAAAAATTCAAGCAAATCTTTTTTATTGGTATAAGTTAAATATCTTACTCGTGGATTCTCCTCCGACACCAACACGGATTTCGGACAATCTACTATACATTCAAGTACTGGGAATTCACTATTGATATTACTTTTACCGAGTCTCCTTATTTGTATTCTTGATCTCAAATCCGGCTTATCTATTCCGTATAATGAGATGCATTCTGCATAAGTTAGTCTTTTCCTCATATTCAGTGTCATTTCCGGACGTTTTTTGAATATATCAACCAATATACTCTCTACAATGGCCTTTGTCTTCTCCGGTGTGGTAAATGCAAGCTCCATATCTAGCTGAGTGAACTCGGGCTGTCTGTCTGCACGAAGATCTTCATCGCGGAAACATTTAGCGACCTGATAGTATTTGTCAATTCCAGATGCCATTAAAAGTTGTTTATATTGCTGCGGGCTCTGAGGTAAGGCATAAGCATATCCTGCTCTTCTAGCAGGGACAATAAATTCTTGCGCCCCTTCAGGAGTAGACTTAAAGAGTAACGGTGTTTCTACCTCCACAAATCCTAATTTCTGTAATGATTCTCGACATGATTGTATAATTTTAGCCCTTTCGCGCAGGTTCCTCTGAAAAGCGGGTTGTCTTAGTTGAATATACCTATATTTTGCTGGATATTCGTCATTTTTGGCATCAATTAGCTCACCAGGAATCAAATTAGCCTTATTTAAAATATGCAGATTCTCACACTCAATATCAGTGGTATTTTCACGTTTAATTACTTCTACGGTAATTGTAGAGTCAGGTTTCAAATTCTTGAAGAGTCCAGGATTGTTTTTATCCACGAGATTAGTTACATCGCCTCTAGAATCTCTTATGCTAACGAAAGTGAGCGACTTATTGAATTTTCTTGGTTTAGTGTGCAGCCATCCGGAGATTATATATTTTCCAGGTCGACTCTGCGAAAGCTCCTTAACAGAAACTGTTGCTTGCGGAGAGCATAAAGCAGCTCTCAAACTACTTGCGCAAGGCAGGATAGAATTGTGGTTTAAAAGATTCACGATACTCAATCTCATGTGTAAGAATGTGTATGTGCACCAGGGTTACTTGAATGCTGCATACGCACGATAAGTGAAACAATATAAAAACCCATAATGACGCACACTACCTAATAAAAGTTAACCTGTTAATTAAAACTCTATTTGGAATATATCTAAACAAAATAGCACCAACAGCAACATCAATAAATTATATACATCCAGTGAATAGTGAGACTTATATTTATCTGCTGCTGCTATTGTCCATATAATTTCTATTTATAACAGTGAGGGGCTATGGCGTAATGGTAGCGCTTCTGACTCCAGTTCAGACGGTTGAGGGTTCGATTCCTTCTGGCCTCATTTATTTTTTTGTAAAATTAAGTTAATGCAATGCAACTGTTGGAAGTTTTGTAGTGTAGTAATTCACATATAAAAATTTACGAAGCGTTTATTTAATATTTTTTGGACATTAGTGCGCGACTAACTGGGTGTAAGCTATGCACATAATCTAAAAGTTACGTACCATACTGTTGAGCTGGTTGAATTTTACACAGAGGTGTACATTATAAAGCTTTCACATGTCGCATTCCACAAATAGTTGCATAAAATCTTAGCTATTCTTTAATATTTGAGACCACAGCTCTTCTCCATTGTACGTACAAAATGTTTTGAATACTTGAAAAATCATAGGCTTTTTCGTGGGCTATGTTATGTGACACATAATCTGCATATAGTCAAACTACTTTCATAGAGTCTTCTATTGAGACTTGCAGCACGACCATTTTACTTTGCAATTCGAAATGTCAAATCATTTTTTAGTCGTCGTTACAATTTATCGTAATATAGATTATTTTTACTTGCTAAATTCCAAGAAACAGCGGCATGGCGCAGAGGAAGCGCACAGGGCTCATAACCCTGGGGTCGTTGGATCGAAACCAACTGCCGCTAATTTTTTTCTTTTTCTTCAGACTAAGTAGCAGCCTGTACATGTTATAGAAAAGCTGTACGCACTGATTTAATTATAGAATTCCTTTTGTAAGCCTTCTAAGAAGTGAAACACTTAATTAAATCTAAGATGTCATTCGTGTAATAGTTCTATTGTGTGAGGGCGGTTGTCAACTATATATTTATCCAACGTGTAGCATACGGCATAGTTATAGTTATAGAGTGCAACTAAGTCAATACTAAGAAGTGATAAAGTAGCTAGAGTTCACCGATGGTGGTTCAAGTATTAGTGTCGGACAGTTACTGAAATCAAGTTAGTGTTCATTCTAGACTGAAAGTACATTCATAGACGTAATAAGAAAAACCTTTATATAACACAACGTGAGTGTTGCCTGACAGTTATATATATAATTATATGTCCCATTTCAAGGGCCTTAGGTACGATTTTAAACGTATGTACAGCTTCACAGGTTTAATGGGTATAGTAATCGCTACTGCTAATATTTCTACTCCATATCTTGACAACAACTGTCTTTCACTCGATAACACAGTAGGTTAGATCAACTGTAAATCGACTATAAACTGGTAGACTGTAGCTGACAGCTGTAGCAACTATTTTAATGAAAGACTTATAAATACAATATCATGATCGAGAAGATCATGATTTTCCATATGATCAACATTGATCTTAAAACAGAATCCTGGTTAATTTTGAACCCTCTGCTTTTTGAAGAGAGCATGCGGCTACAACAACATGTGCTTAAGATAACAATTATTCATTTCGGTATATCAAATATAACTTTTCCAGTGGTGTGCGTGATGTTTGGTTTTTAGATTGGATACATTTAGATTAAAATGAAAATTCAACAATTGATGAAATATTTGTATCACTCCACTCTCACAACAATCATACACGCATTACAACAATATGTCCGCTTTCAATCGTAATCATCAGTGAAAGCATGTGCAATATAAACAGGCTTCACACAGTCATCCGAACTGAAATTTTATATTCTAATACATAAAGTGAATATTCACACAAACATACTCATTCATACAGCCATGATAGTTCCCATTTTCATCCTCCCAAAATGTGGTCCTCACTTTCTTTAATCACACAGTTGATTCCTGACGCTAGTTCGATCGTGGTTGTTATGTAGAGATAATCAACACTTTGGTTTGCACTTTTATTTATTGATAAAGTAATCCATTCACAATTCTCTATCGAATCATCAACTCGTAACACTTGAAATAATATACAGAGGTATGCGTTAGATGATCCAGCACAGTGGTTGAAAACAGCATCAAACAAAGTGGAGCGATGAAAATGTAGGTGACATCTTTAATTATCGACTATGGAAGAGCTATAATATAGTAGCAGGCTCTTTATTTCAACTCAACCAATTTTTGACATCTGCGCAGAGAGTGATCCTCAATTAACGGTATTCCCCGACCTTATATAGACCAAGTCAAAACATTGCTTCGATGGCACTATTTATCTTAAGAATTTAAATAGGAAGTTATCATTTTAAATATACGCAAATTTGATCTACTAATTATATCTTTTGTATTATAAGCGACTACTAAATATAATTATACTTAAAACTCGTCGTCAGAGGAGACGTAGGCATCACCGAGCTCCTTCTTCTTCTTCATGCGCTCCTTCTTCTTCTTACGAAGTTCAGCAGCAGAGAGTTTCTTAGCCTTCTTCTTGATTTCAATCTTATTTCCGAGAGCATCGAACTTCTCCTCCTCATCATCATCTTTAGCACTCAAACGAGGACCAGAACCCTGGCCGGAGACCCAGTTGTGTCCGGAAGGAGTCATCTTACCGTCCAAAACAGCCCAAACCTCATCAGTGATATCCTTAGTGAACTCAGCGGAGTGAGTAATGATAACGACACCACCCTCGAACTTCTTGATAGCACCAGAGAGAGCACCCAACGAATCACGGTCAAGATAATTAGTAGGCTCATCGAGGACAATAAGATGGGGTCTCTGCCAAGTACAGGCAGCCAAGACAAGCTTGACCTTCTGACCACCGGAAAGACCACGGATACGAGAGTGAGAAACCAACTCAGGATCAAGACCCAAAAGAGAGCAGTGCTCCTCAATCTCTTTACGTGTAAGAGGACGGAACTGACCGGAAGCCAAAGCCTCCTTCATATCAACCTCAGCGATAAGCTTGGCGTGAGACTCCATAAGCTCGTTACGGGGAATCCAAGCGTTATCCATGGAGGACATAGGAGTCCATCTCTCAGACTTAAGACCGATGTTGTCACCGAGAAGGAACGAACACTCGTACTCGTAAGAGTTCTTGAACTTTCTACGGGCGTGAACACCATTGACACGACGAATGGTACCCTCAATCTTATAGATCTTGTTCATAGCCTGCTCATCATCCTCATCAATTTGACGGTTAGCACGGTCCATAGTCTCACGATCCTCACCAGTCTGGAAACGCCACTGAATATACTCAGAGGGTGTCTTGTCAAGGTGGTTATCGATATGAGCAAAGGCATGCTGTTTGACGTAGGCAATACGGCAGTTCTCATGAGTGTAAACCTCACCCTTGGTAGGCAAAAGCTCACCAGTCAAAACGTTGATAAGGGTAGATTTACCAGCACCATTGGGACCAATGACAGCAATACGAGAAGACAAAGAGCACTGGAATGAGATGTTAGAGATCTGAGGCTTAGCAGTACCAGGGTACTGGAAGGTAACGTCAGAGACCTTAACGATAGCCTTCTGCTTAGTCTTGACACCTTCAAGGAAACCAGGCTCAGGGAAGTTGAACTCGATCTCGGAAGCACCCAACTCGAAGAAAGACTTGGCAGGGGGGTACTTCTTGACGAACTCGGTAACGTTACCCTTGTATTTGTGCAACTTGAAGTTCTGGTAGTTAATGATGTACTGAGTAACCTTGTCCAAGAAACCAGTATCGTGAGAAACAATGATAGAGGTGACACCACAAGTGTTCAAGTAGTTGACCAACCAAGCGACGTTGACGGTATCCAAATGGTTAGTAGGCTCATCAAGAAGCAAGATATCGGCCTTTCTCAATACAGCGGTAGCGAGAGCCAACTTCATTTTCCAACCACCAGACAAAGAGGTGATAGGCATGCTAACCATCTCATCGGTGAAACCGAACTCATTAAGCTGCTTAGAAACCTCCTCCTTGGTACCAACGTTCTCGCCGGCAGTAGCAATGACGTAGTCAACGACATTGGTATCGGAGTGAGTACCATCAATATCGTGCTCGACGTAAACAGTCTTAAGAGTATCACTAGGGAAACCTTCAACCTGGCCCTCAGCGATAGCACGCATAAGAGTAGATTTACCGGAACCGTTAGGACCACAAAGACCGTAACGACGGTTACGTTTCAAACGAAGCTGGGTACGGTTGAGCAAAATCTTAGCACCGTAAGCCAAAGAGAACTCACAGTTACAGAGATCCTCTCCATCATCGTCCTCCTCGTCGAACTCAACACCAGTGGGGATGTTGTCAACAGCCTTCTGACGAAGGGTGTCGACAGTAGCATCGACATCACCAGAAGGAAGGAAGATGAGGAAGAAAGGACGGAGAGCCTCGCTCCAGACATTACCGTCAATCTTGCGCTCATCAATGAGATCACCAGCAATGGCAGCAATGTACTCAACAACAGGGTCGAAATGCTTGTCAACCTTCTTGTCCTTAATAAGGTCACGGACAATAGCAAGGTTAACACTAACATCACCGGCAGTGGAGATCTCAGGAAGCTTGTCATCCTCAATGAGGGCAACACGCTGAAGGGTCTTGATAGCACGAAGAGTAACGTTACGAGCCTCAGGATCAGCAATGTTAGCATAGTTGTGCTTCAAAGAAGGGTAAAGCTTGTCCAAGAAAGGAGCAACAACCTGGGGATCGTCGACAAGTTTACACATGTTATCGATAATGACGGCAGCCTTACGCTTGATGGGAGTATCACGCTCAGCCAAACCACGAGACAACAAAGGAACCATGATAGAGAGAGTAGCCATGGTAACCTCAGAGACGAAAGTGGTGGCACCCAACAAGTGAACAGTCTCGGGAACCTCCTTAGGATCAGCAATACACTGGATAAGAGCAGGGATGAATTTGATAATATCCTTGTTGTCAATGGTCTCAGTGGAAGTGGTGATAGTACGGTGAGCTTGTTCCTTAACCTCCTTCTTAGTGTCCCACATGGCGTCAGAGAGAACAGGGATAAGCTCAGGCATACGAAGAGCAACCTGGTCACGAGCAACGTGAACCAACTTAGAAACGGCCTGCAAAGCAGCAACCTTCTCAGTCCACTTGTTAGTCTCAGCGATACGGCTTGTAAGGTGGGGCAAGATAATCTTAATGGAGGTAGGAGTGATGCTAGCAGTGATGGCAATGGCAGCCTCACGAGCACGCTCAGCCAACTCCTTCTTCTTCTCACCAGCAAGGGCAAGAACGTCAGTGGTAAGACCGACAAGAAGGGGCTCAACATCAACGGAAACGTTAGAGGTAGCAATGGCAATTACAGCCTCAAGAGCGTTGGCACGCTTCTCAGGGCTCTTCTTGTCATTGAGAGCGGATTTGAGTTCCTTGAAGAAAGCAACAGGAATGTCCTTCTCTTCATTCTCACCATTTACGAAAGTAGCAATAGACTCAACGATTGCCGAACGATTCTCTTCAGTAGAAATAACTAAACTCTGAAAGAGATCGTTCAGAACCTTCTCAGTGTTCTGATTTTCACGAGCCGCGGACATCGTCGTGGTAAGAGAAATATTTAGACGAGGATTTGAAGCTATATATGAATACGTAAGTGAAAAATTTTCAATGCTTAATAATTACACAGTCAAATGATACGTAAGAACAAACAGAGCAGACTGCATACGAATAGCCAGTGAGCAGCAAAATTTTGAGAAAACGTGACACAAATTAATTTGCCCTGTTTTGCAGTAGCCCTACTCTTATACATATTCATACATGTCCACACACGTGATTAATCTATTTATGTAGATCCACCTATATAGCTGTTTTGTTCAATCAAGTATAAATAGACAATTTAAAACATGTTAAAGATTTTGTGGCCTTGGAATTGGATCATAAACTTTTGGTATTTTGTGTTCTTTCTTGTATTCCTGTTATATTTTTAACAATTCGGTGACAATTACTTGATTAGTTGGTTTTACTGAATTGGCGGCGTTGGATGGTCAAAGAGCAGTATTTACCAGTTTATATAGAATAATAAATACAATTGAAGAGAATATAAGACGTTATGTGAGTTGATGCTTGTTTATGAATTTGAAACATTGGATGTACCGAGTGTGTGTCCCTTGTGCTGTGTGGAGTTCTTGTACCTGAGAAGAGTTGAACACATGATAATAGATTCTTTAAGCAATTCCAATAGGAAGCTGAGTTGATATACGGAAAGAGAGACAATAAATTGTACCTCTACCTCTTACCTTCTCAGGCGTGGAAGTAACTTTTCACTTCTTTATATTAGAAGATCAACATGATCAGCTTGCCTCTTAGGATATAACCCCGTTTCTACAAATATTGTTTAAAATACGAATATCTGGCAAGCACGTTCATTACAATTGAGTCACCCAGCTCGCGATTATGGGAGTGTGCAAACATTTTGAATGTTAGCTTCAACCAGATACGTAGATTATGCTTCTAAGTAAGTAAATACTTATCTATATCATAAAGAAGATGTTGACCATACTTGTAGATGCTGAAAGAATTTAATCTGTTCCATTGTCTACTTATTTGTAGGTATTCTAGGTTCCATAATGAACAAAACCTGTCGCAATGGTATTCAGAAAGCGTAAGTGAGTATAGATCTCCTTAATCTTTTTTTAAGAAGGTGCATTTTGTCTCATCAACATAGTTTAGTAAATATCTCCACTAAAGCAAAATAAAAGTATCCAGTGCAGGAAGCATATAGATTCTCATAAGTATATTCATTTATTCTGAATATATGCTATCTGGATATTCATTGGAATGAACAGTCTCTCATACTAAGATTCTAATTTTCTTACTTCTTCGTGTTATCGTTTGTGTCATTCTGCTGATTGGGGTAGTAACCTTGATATGGATTCATTTGCTGAGGCATTCCATAGCCTGGATAGCCTTGGAACTGACCCTGGTATCCAGGATAACCGTAGAAATAGTTCGGGTTCTGCAAGTTTCCAATATTGGGATTCATGTCTTGCCCAGCCTGAGGTAATTGAGACTGCTGAAAAGGCATATTATTGACATTATTTTGAACACCATTTGCTTGGCCCATTGGAGGCTGATTACTATCTCCATTTACGTTACTTTGAACAATTTGGTTTGGGTTCATATATGGCATATACGGATTCATCATTGGATAATTTTGAGGGTATCCATACGCATTTTGCATACTCATTGCTAAAGCAATCATCTCTTGTGGATCCAAAGCCCTAGTTTCACCAGAAGATTTTTCTTCTACCGCGGCTTCTTGATTATTACCATTATTGGATGAGGGGTTTCCATTCTCAGTATAATTTGATGAAGGTTTCGGAACATTCGATTTTTTCACATTTCGTGATTCGCTCTCATGAGTAGCTTGTTGCGGTTCAGTATGTGACTTTTTACCATGAATATTCAAACTGCCAATATCGACGACTGTTTCAACTTGAGGCTTTTTGTTATCCCTGGAGCTCTGAGATGCTGATTGGGATACCGGACGTTGAGTAGCGGGTGTCATCATAACCTTAGGAACTGCACCTCCAGATGCATACAAGTTGATATCAATATCTGTAGGAATAGGTTTGATCTCAGTTCCTAGCTCTTGCTCTATACGGTAAAGGTTAAAACGATCCTGCCAACTGATTAAATTTATAGCTAATCCCAAATGACCAAAACGACCGCTACGACCAATTCTGTGAAGATAAGTTTCAGCAGATTTTGGGAAATCAAAGTTGATAACCACATTTACAGCCTGGATATCGATTCCTCTGGTAAGAAGGTCGGAACACACAAGATTTCTCGTTCCTCCATTTCTAAATTCGTGGAAGACACTATTTCTGTCGGCTTGTGGCATTTTCGCGTGTGAATAAAAGCAAGAATAACCCAACTCTGTGATTTTCTGGGCAAGCAGCTCTACTCTCGTTGCGGAATTACAGAAAATAATGGATTGATTGATTTGAAGTTTACTGAAAAGAGTGTTTAAACATCTGAGCTTCTCTTTCTCTTCGACAAAAGCATAATACTGTGTGATACCTTTCAACGTAAGCTCATCCATCAAATTGATGATCTTCGGTTTGCTGAGATAGTTGCTAACGAAATCTTTAACTGCTACAGGGAAAGTCGCTGAGAAAAGCATAATTTGTCGCTTGTCAGTCATGAACTGCAGCAAATCCTTAACAACGGATGCAAAGTCTGCACTTAGAAGCTTATCAGCCTCATCCATAGCCAATATTGAACATTTACTTAAATCAGCAAGTTTACGAGAAGCAAGATCCACAGCACGGCCCGGGGTAGCAACAATAATGTGCACAGTTTCGTGCAACCTGAGAATATCATCCTTCAATGATGTTCCACCAGTGGTTACCATCACCTGGACATTCAAGTGTTTACCTAAAGTTCTAACTACCTGTGAGGTTTGGAGAGCCAACTCACGGGTTGGCAACAATATCACAGCCTGTATGTGCTTCTGACGGGTGTTTATCTTTTGCAAGATAGGAATAGAGAATGCAGCCGTTTTTCCTGTTCCATTTTTAGCACGAGCCAAAATATCCAAGTTTTTAAGCGCAGCTGGAATTGCTTCTGACTGAATGGGACTGGGTTTCTCAAAGCCCGCTTCATAAATACCCATCAACAGCTCGCGTTTCAATTTCATATCCTCGAATAGAACACCATTGGTGCTAATCACGTCTTCCGTTTGAGGGCGAGTGTCCTTTTCAGGGATATTTAAATCCGCTTTCGATATAACTTCCTCAGTCTCCTTGGCATCGTTTTGGACCTTACCTTTGCCCTGCTCTCTTTGCTCACTAGATGTGGCTGCAGATCTTCCTGTAGAAGAGGTATTCTTCTTATCTTGAGGTACATTTTCGTTCTGTTGTCGTTCCTGGTTAGCCCGACCTGGTTTATTACCATCGAGTTGTTTTAAATTTTCGGTGCTTCCATTGGGTTTGTTATTCCGAGAAGTTCTATTACCTTTAGGGCCTTTAGTTTCTTTAGCAGACGTTGTACCAGGTTGTTTCCTACCTTCTTTGTTAACTTCTGCACTTTTCATCAAGAGTTGTTCAAGCGTACTGTTGTTTCAATTTTAAGTCGTTACATAGTCATAGGTAACCACAATTACAGTACTCATTAGAGTCACGTGATCATAAACAGTTGATTTAATCTGATATGTTTATGATATGTTTATGATCTGTGTATAATAATATCTATCAATCTATCAGACAAAAAAGCATTCATAGTAAGTTCGATAATATGGTTTCTGAGTACGATCGTTCTATATGAAGCTCACCCATATCAGCTTAATCTTCACAATTCTGTCTTACACCATTTATTTCTTTTCACCCAAATTGGAGGTACATTTTATGCAGACTTTAGATAAAATTCTCTATATAGAGAGCATATATTTTTAACGACGATCTTATTAGGATAATTCAACTAACTGGAAAATATATACAATGTTAGTACTTATACATGATGCGTATAGCAATCTGATTCATAGATATCCTGGAACACGACAGTTGTTCAGAGTACTAGGGCAGACAAAGTAATGAGAAATATTCTATTCTCTGCCTTTATTCTGCTGATCTCTATATACATGGTAACCCTGGAAAGCTCGTAAGAGGCCTAGAGGCAAAAGAACAAACCCAGCATATTTCATGCCATTCATGTATCGTATACTGAGATTTGGGGATACTTTCTTACCTTTGAATGCAATTCCTGAAGCGAGGTAACCTCCTAGAACAGTGAGTACAGCAGCAGATGATGCTATACACGGGAGACATTCTTCCTGCTCAATTCGGACCTCCTCCGAATTCTTCTGGGTGTACTCCTCTTTCGTAAACAGCTTAAGAATATTTGAAATCATTTATTGCTTGCTTGATCTTAAAGCTTGGGACCAATTCTAAGGATTTACTAGCAGAAAAAAGCCCGCTGGTTTTTACCTAACTGGTTTTGTTATGTTGTATAATAGGATTCGTATTACTACTCCCATCAGTGCCATATAAAGTAAAGCGACCAAGCCTATTTTAAACATCAAGTGATTATAACCAAATTGAGAATTACATTATAGTTCATTTCAAAAAGAGGCATTATGGTACTTAGTGAACTTGAAAAACAACGACTGAAGAACATTGAGCGCAATAAAAAGGCCCTACAAGAATTCCAACTAAGAGAAGCTTCTAATCTCGCATTTGAAGAGGGTAAATCAAACAAAGGCTCTCAAAATAATGCCACACTTGGTGTCTCATCATCTAAATCCAAAAGAAAAGCAAATGTCGACCCACCCCCACGAAGGATAAGAAATCTGAGAAAGCATGGTATCAATGAAGAAGATAGAAAGAAGTACTTAGACACACCCGTAAGCGATTCTGCGAAACCCGACAAACAAGCTGAAAATACTCGGAAAGAAGGTGAACTAAAAGCAAAGGATCTCATTCAGAACCAACAGTTTGATCAAGCATTAGCCGTTATGCAACAGTTTAGAGAGATATCTGCGGGTGACCTGTTTGATTCTGATGCACCTGTAAAAAGTAAAGACATAGGCGAGCTACGGTCAAAAATGCTGGACCTGGTGGCTGATGAGCGAAACATTAAGATTATACCTGAAAGAATCACTACCATGTGTTTCCACCCGTCGGAGTCTAAAACTATTGTTTTTGCTGGCGATAAAGTAGGAAATGTTTCTCTCTGGGATGCATCAATGGAGGAAGACAAAGGTTTGATCAGCTTCAACTTTCACAGCCGTAATATAACCAATATTGTGTTTGATCGCAATGAATCTCAAAAGGTGTTTACCAGTTCACATGATCAATCTATACGAGTATTAGACTTAGAACACCAGAAAAGTTCTGAAATATGTGTTTTAGATGGTGATGAGAGCAACGGCATTACTGATTGTCATATATCAGGCAATACCATGTATTATTCTACCCTCTCGGGGCTTCTAGGTAGGCAAGATTTGCGTGAAAAGCCCAGCATAAAACATAAAACATTAACTTTAAGCGCTAAGAAAATTGGAGGGTTTTCTATTAATCCAGCAAATGATTTTCAGATTGCTACCGCTTCTCTGGACAGAACCATGAAAATCTGGGATTTGAGGAATCCACCAGCCGCAGATTACGATTATGATTATAGCGCATTAATTACAGGGGTCTATAATAGTAGATTGAGTATAAGCTCGACATCCTGGAATAATGCAAATCAGATAGTGTGCAATGGTTATGACAACACTATTAATATATTCGATGTGGATAATCTTCTAGATACTCCGATTGTGAAAACTGAATTGAGTCTAGAGCCAAAAGTTGAAAAAGATTCAGAACCATCTATTGAAGAAATAGAGCCTGAAGCCTCATATGTGTCGCTTGAGCCAAAGGTCAGACTCCAACACAATTGTCAAACAGGACGATGGGTTACTATACTAAAATCAAGATGGCAGGAAATGCCAAAGGACGGTATTAATAAATTCATTATTGGCAACATGAGTAGGTTTGCAGATGCATTTGTTGGTAACGGTGAACAAGTTGCACATCTCAGCACTGATCAAATGACAGCTGTACCTGCTGCCTGCTGTTTCCATAGATCAGAAAATTGGGTCGTTGGAGGAAATAGTTCTGGAAAGGTTTATCTTTGGACAAATGAAAAATTAACGGACAATTAGTGATCCCTCAATACACCTTTATTTTTGCGAGATCAGTAAATTGAAATAGGTGAACCTCGTCGTCTGTGGTATGGTATTACAGTATATTCTAATAGATCGGTTTGATACATAGAAGTAATAAACTCCGCGTATACTCTGTACCGCATAATTGGCGCTTTCTATTCCACTGAACATGACTTTTTAGAGTATATTTTCATAACTGCTGGGGAGACAAAGATATTAATCACAAGAATAATGGTATCCAAATTTAAAAGTGCCAATGTGTTGCTGTTGATTTATAGCATATCCATAAAAGCCTTGGGGCTTAATTGGACCCAATTAATCGTACACTCGACAGGTTCACGGTTTAAGCACATCTTTGTTGGACACCGGTGACATATCTTCTACAACATGTTTGAGTACTGAAAAGATAATATCGATTTGAAAACTTAATTAATATCCCTATTAGTATATATTGGAGCCCATTTTGAAGCTTCTTAATCATAAAGCTAGTTGCTCCTTGAATTTACAAGCATACAGCCGCCGTAAAAGCATCGATAGTTATATGTACAAATGAATTTTATAAAATTTAAAATAATTAAATCTCAAGGTTTATAAAAAAGTATCCAGACAAGGATCAGATAAATATTAGCAACGTGATTTCTATTGTTTTTTCCGCACGTTTGATTATTCGATTTTGGTAGGACAACGGACAAGGTTGGGGTTGAGTTTGTCCATCATGTTGCCCGCAATGAACGCCATGAGGATATTGAATCGTAGCCCCTCTGCTATTTTGAGGAGAATGTATTCTTCTAGTCCTCCTAAAAAACTTTCGTTAAAAGAAATTGTAAAGAAATATGGATGGACCGCCACTGGTGTATATACAGCTCTATGTTTCATTGACCTCCCTCTATCATACGTTTTCGTCCATAATATTGGACAAGAGAAATTAATCGACTACGAAGTGTACGTTCGAGAAAAATTAGGCGCAAATAATGCCAGAGATAAAACTTACATTTATAGGAGCTCTTCTGGGGGCAAGAACCATTTCCTCACAGAGCTTGGCATAGCGTACATCATCCACAAGAGTCTTATTATAGTCCGCGCCCCTTTAACTGTATTTTTGACTCCTAGAATTGCTCACCACTTGCACAAATGGGGACTTTTATCGAAGAAACATATTACTTGAACTGGTTTCAAATGAGAAGCCTAAAAAATAACAAGGTTTATCTGTCTTGTTCAACTAGAAAATTCATACTGTTTGCACCGCTAAAGTCATTTGAAAAGACTACTGAACACCAGTGGCATGATGCTTTCCAGCTACTAGGGTCAGTGTTTTTATGTTTATTCAGTTAAGAAACATAATGAACATTATTTTAACATCATTGACACTATTTTGTATATTTTAAATTGTTAGTAGTTAAATTCAAAGAGGTTTTTATCATAAGCTTTCTGTTCCTGAGAGAACACACTGCACTATTTAATTCAGCTATTTAAGAACAAAATCGAGCAGTTTAATGTCAGACAATAGAAATACCTAGATATATTATCTAAATCATTACTGGTCACTAACAGGTCGCGTGGCCCAGATGGTTAAGGCGTAGGACTAATAACCCTAAGATCGGCGGTTCGATCCCGCCCGTGACCACTTTCTTTTTGGTGTGCTCATCCAAGAATACGCAATTCAGTTTTTGAACAAGGATGTTCCAAAACTATATATTTATTTGAAAATTTATACAGCTTTATATCGACTTCCTTAAACAAAAACATAAGCACAGTCAAAGCTGAGGAAGTTTTAACAACGAAAACTAAGAGTTCTAAAGGGACTGCTCTTCGATGTCAGTGCAATGTAATAATAAAGATCAAATACTACTATTCTATCTCTGTGCACAAACACAATTAAGGTCAAAATGTATCTCTCAAGTTTCTGTATTGAAATGGAGTAGAGAAAACTAGAATTTAGGCACCTTTAAATAAAGGAAACTCTAGCTCAATGATTTCAATAGGAATAGGCGGAATTGAAACTACCACCATAAAGTCAGTATCATCTATACTAGCACCAGAGAGTGTTTTTATTATTTTTGTGTTTATTCCCATTTCAGCGCAAAGTGTTTTGAAGTATTCATAGCTTTTGGCATTCCTAATAGGATTGCTAAGAATTACCCTCCTAGGCTCTAAAAATATCAGTAAGTCTAATATTGTCTTGTAATTCTCGCACAAGCCGTATAAAATGTCACCTGCAAATATGTCTGCGCCTTTTGGAAGCTTTTCAGCTTGCTTTAAATCCTCCCACAGTAACTGACTAGGTATTACAATATCCTGTAGTCCGCATCTATCGATTGTACGCTGTAATTCATTCACAACATTCATGCTTCCATCTGTACAGTAAATCTTGGCAGCCAATTGAAGTTTGGCTAAAGTCATACTGACCAGACCAGTTCCTGATCCTAGCTCAATCACGCATCCTATACTTTCAGAGGGATTACAATCATTCATATTGCAAATCAATTCAGCCAATGCTAATGAAGATTCCCATGTTCTATGGCCAGTATCTCCTTTATTCACCATAATAGCCCGGTTCTCATATATTTCAACAACTGTTGAGTTACTGAGAGTGTACTCAACTTTATATGGTACTGAATCATCAGAGCCACGCACTAGTTCCTTTATTTCGAAAAAAGCCTCCCAAATATCCGAGGTCACCTCAATATCATTAGCCTCTAGGTCAGTTATGAATGCCTTCAAAAATTGTGCAGCATAAACTGGACTAGTATCTTTGATGTATGAAGAAATTTCTTGCTGTTGCTTCTCAGCATAGAAAAGTGGAAAAGTAGACTTAATGGTCAAAATATGGGGGCACTGTTTAACTGCTTTATCTATCGATACCATGAACGAATCCAATGAGTAGTAATCTTCAGAACTAATAGATATAATACGGATTTACATCTTACACCTGCTGAAAATTGGTGCAAGCAGTACTACTTGTTATTTCTATCTTAAGAATATAAATATTTGATATCCACAGTATTTGTTGCTATTTTTCAGATGTGAGTTTTTCATCATTCGCAAACCACAATTTATTCATGGAACATTAGCTTTATGGAGAAAAATACACAGGTAACGCATCATGATGTATTAAATTGGACTTCCTGTAAGCTAAGGTCGCGTGGCCCAGATGGTTAAGGCGTAGGACTAATAACCCTAAGATCGGCGGTTCGATCCCGCCCGTGACCATTCTTTTTTGCTTTCTGGATATATAGGCGTAACGGGCTATTGAAATGAGTTAAAAGAGATAGTTGCACACAGTCATACAATTGGTATGAAAAACATAGCTGTTGTGAACTTGACGCTTCAGCTTCAACTCAGATAGTTTTTTGCTTAAACTTCACAGTAATCATATTCATTATCTTAGTTTGTTCATAGAGCCTTGTACATTCTGTTGGGTTATACTTCGGAAGCGTTGAAAGGTCATTCCATTTTAGTGTAATGCAATACTATTCCCTACTTTATCACATGTACTCGGAGTCGGCCCACGGATAAGTTTTGTTTCTATTATTCGTCTGTTTATAAAATATGCTTTCTTTGGACGAATCGTAGGATTCAAAAAGCTACAGCAAACACATATACTTCACATCAAAATTCTTTTGCGTATGCAATTTCATTTTTGCAAGTATATATATTTTGCTACGATAAGTTGCCCCAAGAATTGAAATAATAGTACCAAATCCACCAGTCATTTAGAGTATCTATTAGTTACAATCTATTTGAAAAGTGTGATTTGACCTGCATGTATTTCTTTACTAAAATGGCTAGTTTTTATAGTTTATTTCATTTAATAGTGGTCTCTTCTCTCAACATATCTACTTTAAGGCACAAAATGTGACTCGTGCCTCAAAAAGCCGTCAACTACAATTGGTCGCGTGGCCCAGATGGTTAAGGCGTAGGACTAATAACCCTAAGATCGGCGGTTCGATCCCGCCCGTGACCATTTCTTTTTTTCTGTGAGGGTACTAATTTCCGTGAAGGAAGTCTAAGGAAAAGCCAATGTGTTCACTTCTCCCTCAAAAATTTCCCATGGTTACTGATGATCGCAAATGAAATTTATTTGTTTTTAGCAGGCCCAGATTGTCTTGGAGGTGGAGTGTTCTACTATATATTCTAATCTTTTGCTGTACTAATGCTCGTTTCTCTATTTTTTTTATGTTTTATGAAAACGGTAAACTATTTCAGTCCTTACTACCATTAATTGACAGAGATTTGACTGACAAACATAACGCCATATACTAGCGTAGAAATAATTAGCCCAAAATTGGCCAACATGCTCCTGCCGTGTAGTTTCTTGAAATCTTCGTTAAGAGCTTTCATAGTGTCACTTACATCAGGATCTTTATAGCTTTTTCCTTCAATTTCCATTTGCTGATCCCTAGATCTTTTAATCTTAGTGGTTTTCGGAACAATCACAAATAGGTTAAACAAGCTGGAAACCAAGTTGAAAGCCATGGTCACACGCTCATAAGTATTATCGCTCTTAAAAGGGATTGTAGCCAGGACGATAAGACTGAGAGCAGCCTGGAGACCAAAATAAACAGGGAATGTTTTGTGTTGTAATGCACCGAACATGTTAATTGGGAGTGCACGATACGCGATAATTCCTGCGGCAAATGTTTGATATCCAGAGATACCAATAAGTGCACCATATGCAAAGA
Organism: Starmerella bacillaris; assembly: GCA_030020325.1. Taxonomy (NCBI): domain Eukaryota; kingdom Fungi; phylum Ascomycota; class Dipodascomycetes; order Dipodascales; family Trichomonascaceae; genus Starmerella; species Starmerella bacillaris. Next base: position 3,987,832 of record JAPDUH010000001.1, read on the forward strand.
AATTCGCTGCTAGTTTGAAGTTTACGCTAGACATTTTGTAAATGCAATATACTGATGAAGGCGGTCTCTTTAATTATAGGGCAGGGGTAGAGTCTGCCTCATTTGTCGATCCGCAACCTCTAGTGTTTGCTGAGGGTGCTAGGAAAGCAAATAAGAAAAACACCTGAATCATACTATGATTTCGCTGTCACACAATAATTGTTATCCATTTTAAGCCTATTTGCATTCGAATTTATACGTGACTTGTGCTTTTTAGTAAACGTCGCATGTTGTCCTTTTTCAATTTACATTAGAATTATCAAAAATCTAAGTGACCTACAGAGCACAAGAGCACAAAAAACTCGAAATATGGATGCAATTGAAAAGTTCATTTAAGTAGTTTGAAATTCCTGTATTGATATTCCTAATTGACTCCATCTGGATTGTGCTGACTGCTATTTTTGTGTACTGCTGTATACTTTTATGAACGCAAGTTTTTAGGCAGCACATTGACGAAATGTTCAAATAATTAGAAGAAATAAAGGTTTGGTTTAAGGAGTGGTCATAAAAATAGTGATGAAACAATTTTATAGATAGCAATGCACTTAAGTGGAATAGAAGAGTACGATATATTTATATTCAAATCTACTTCATTAGTGGGAAATTAGTCTATGCCTAGCATGGAAAGTCTATTCTCATGAGTCTACGCGGATTAAGTATCTTTCATTATGCGTGCATCATAATCATTAAAGTGAATATATCAAGCTTTTTTCGTGTCTCATCGTGATAATGATATAAAAGGGTAAAGCTTCGCATGATTTTATTTTCTAGGAGGAGGAGGAAGACACCTCCTGCATTCACACATAGATTCTATTTCTATGGTAGATCATTTGATTTACTTTCGAGTTCTTCGAATCTTGTTTTGGATGCTTTGATGTTGGATATTACCATATTGGTATCAGCGCTGTGTTTTGGAAGGACGGTCATAATAATAGTATTGGAAGTCAAAGGCTCCAATACCGCTACGCAATTGTTACTCAGGAGACTAATGGAATGGAGTTGAGTTCGAAGTTTGGAAACACTCTGTCTGTAGGATTTAATGATATTGCTTATTTTCTCAAATCTTTTAGGATCAGCTTGGGATGAAGAGTCCATATCATCAGATGTTGCGTGGGCTACCAATAAAAATGTCGTTTTCTCAAAGAGAACTACTTCTTGGACTGAACTGACCTTCGCAAATGTTTCCAGTTCTGACTGTAGCGCGCTGATATTGGACATCAAAGAGCAGACGATAGCAGACCAAGCTTTATATAAACTTTCGTCCCATATGGACGTGGCAAATCCTGTCAATTGGAATTTGAATTCATTCGCATGAGCATGTAACGTCATCATAGTGGCATTGAACACTTGCTCCCGACGGTCTACTCGAACAAGATCCATTTTATGGAGCAGGACAAATACTTTAGCATTAGGAGAAAATTCTTGTAAATTATCCAAACATCTCTTGAATGTTTCCATATCCTTGGGTACTTCTTGGCTACCAATATCAAAAACATAAATGAGAACTTCAACCAAATTGAATATGTGATCTCTCTGTGTAGTCAAGTAATTCTCTATAAAAGAGTTCTGACCACCACAATCCCATAAATTGAGAGTAACATTGCCTAGAAATCTAAGTTGCGAATGCTCGACATCTATCGTTGCGCCAAGTCTGTGTGTATCAAACGCAGTATAATTGGAGAAGATAATACTTCTCATCGAAGATTTACCGGAACCACTTCTACCTATTAGCAGCAGCTTTTTACGACTTGGTGCTACCATTGTGTTGCAGTTCTGTTGCTAATTGTCCTCTCTATAAAGACCAGCAATAATAACGTAATAAATCACCTGCGTTAGATAGCATAGTTACAATGTCATACGCTGATTTTGAGGAAGGGCATGACTTGGAGCAAATAATGATTCATATTTGTAGAAATTACAACATATAATAAATATAATTGAATCAGCTTTGAAATTTTATGTTCTTGGGTTTATTTTATGTTTTCTACTGCGCTTAGTGATAACTAAGAGTATATAAGTTTATAAAGAACTAGTAGAAATATCAGCCGTGCATTTAATTGAGATTTTTTGATACTCTCAACTTTAAAAAAAAGTGCTCATAAAATTTATTTTATCAATTGACCGATTTGGCGACAAAAGTTCCAGTCAGCCCAGCGAACTTCGTCCTCAAATGGTTTATGCCAGTAATTCAGAGAAATGTTCACATCGGGTCCCAAAATAGTGATCTGATGATACCAAAGTGCTGGTAAGAATAGAACATCACCAGGATATAAATCAACAACTACCATGGGGAAAGCTGCCAGCTTCCTTTCGTCTTCAAGTGTTTCTGGATCAAGTGTGGGAAAGAGAACCGGACGGGTATCAGTGTCTTCAATAAGTTCCATTGACTCATTATAAGTACAGGGTATAAGCATCTTTTCTTCGAGCTCGCTGGAGTAACACGGCGGAATCAAATGAATACGCTTCACGCCGGATACTTGAACGTAGATATTGTCGAAATTGTCACTATGTAGTCTAGAAGTCGTTCCTTCATTACCTATCCACAAATTTGCGGCATTCTGGAAACCGAAAAGCCTTGTGTTTTCGGAAATTGGTAATTTTCGGGGTATTGGGCATCCTAGCTCTACAATGTGTTGAAGATTGTCGTTTTGACTTTGAAAGTAATATTGCCTATTAGAATCGCTGTCACTATTATCATCAAATTTTTCCAATAACGACCTTAATGTCATTTCTGTTATAAATGGCTTTGCGAAATACTTTCCGTCAACAGGTGCGTCCGCATTGCCCTTCGGAGTCACTGCAACTTCGAGTTTGGTATCAATAAGAGCGTTGATGATTGTATCCTTGTCAGGAATTTTAAATGCCTCTGGATTTTTTTTCAAAAAGCCTGTAAAATGAGCTGGCATGTTTTTGGTGCACAAATCATCTATTGTAGAGTAAAACAATGCTTCACTCATATGATTGTAGGTAACTTCATAGTTCTCATATTTACTGTATTGCAATGCTAATTTATCCAGCAATAATTCCCTTATTTCAGTTTTCAATGACATAGTGTTCTTGTACAGCTTCTTGTCTTCTTATGAAATATTTAACAATTAAACCGACCTAAGCTGAGATTCCCGAGCCGTGATCTCATGTGCGCTGTTAAACAGTAGAGAGCAGATCAACGTTACATAAGTATAAGCTATTGCATTTTGTATTGTATGATTTTCTTTTATAGAGTACAAATTATATAGAACGCCTATAAATTAAGTTTTTCCAATCCAAAATAAAGAATTCTAGTAACCAATAGACAACACATCGTTCTTCAGATGCAAAAAGAGTTTCGTTTTCTTTTCTCCTGCCATTGAATGACTCTTGAGTAATAAGCCCACAGTACCTCATTACATAATAGAATCAATATGGCGTTCAGGTTGAGGAGTGTTCACAATGGTCTCGCAATGCGGTCTTTGAAAGCCCGCATGGCATCGACACTTGCGTTTTTGGAGTATAATGGTGATAAAATATCATCAAACTCTCTCTCTGCTCTCTCAGCTGCCAAACAACTGACTTATCCCATTACTGCCATCTTAGCAGGCTCCCAGATAGATGGTGCTATAGAAACACTAAAAAAGGTCGATTCGGTGAGCGAAATTATTGCTATTAAAGATAAGAAATATGATGGTTCTCTCAGCGAGCCACTGGCAGCTCTTTTGGCAGATACTGTCAAGAAACACAGTTTTACAAACGTTGTAGCTGCATCAAGCTCTGTAGGTAAGGATACCTTCCCTAGACTTGCTGCTCTTTTGGATATTCAACCTGTAACTGATGTAACCAAAGTTCTGACTACGGACACTTTTGTTAGACCTATTTACGCTGGAAACGCTTTGGAAACCGTTAAAACTAAACAGACTGTCAACATTATTACTTTTAGATCTTCTGCATTCACACCTGCAGCTTCAGGTGATGGCAATGCCAACGTTGAGGTTGAAACTGCTGCACCGTTTGACGGCCCGCAGTCTGAAATTACCAAAGAAGAATTGATCTCAACAGGTTTGCCTGATTTGGGTTCAGCTAAAAGAGTTGTTTCAGGTGGATATGGATTACAATCTAAGGAAAACTTTGAGAAAATAATCTATCCGTTGGCCGAAAAGCTTGGTGCGGCTGTTGGTGCATCCAGAAAGGCAGTTGACGAAGGCTACTGTGATAATTCGTTGCAGATTGGACAAACAGGAAAGGTTATCGCCCCCGATTTGTACATTGGAATTGGTGTTTCTGGCGCTATTCAGCACCTTGCTGGTATGAAAGACTCTAAAGTTATTGCTGTGATAGATGAGAATGCTGAGGCACCAATTTTCAAAACAGCTGATGTCGGCTTGAAAGCAGATCTCAACTCAGCAGTGCCTAAACTAACAGAATTGCTATGAGCTAGTATCTAGTTAAAGTATTCTTTATAAATTTAGATGGCAATTGTCATATGAAGATCTAATATAAGCTCTTCTTATGTTATATGAATGCCAAAGTAAATATTTTCTTAAAATATACGCGATGAACTTATAATGGCTTGGTCTTATGAAATAAAAAAGAAGATTTATAGGCTCACTCATGGCTATAAATAAAACGATGTGCTGTAATTAGTGATATTGTTAGTTGTGTTCATGGTCAATGAAAATCACCTCCTCGTATGAAAAGTTTGTGTTTTCTACATTGCGCGTCTTTTTATCTCTTCATATAGAACCAATCATCATAAAAACTTGAAAAAAGAAGGTTAGAATCCAATCCCAACGCAATTGTCTGAGCTTTTTGTGAACCACCTGCTCGTTGTATGCACTATCCTGGTACACATTAACATAGAGATGTCATAGACCTGAGTTATCAATGGTTATATTTATACATGGTAAATATAAGACAACAAGAAGAATCTGGTGACATGTTCGGAAATAGTAGTAGATTGAGTGTCTCATATGTTGTTATGCATATAAATTATTTTTTTCCCGAAGATGTATGCAATTAATATGGCATAATAATACCGATTTGTAGCATCATATAAATAAAAAGAATTAATGAATTTGAACTGTAAGAGTTTCACAAAAACTATCAATACGGTTGTGAACTATCACGAGAGATTACATATTTCGACGGCAGGTCGAGCAGCATGGCATAAGTCTAAGCGTGCATGATAGGAACACTGATATAATTATAATACTTCATTTCGAATTACGGTGTTGTCAATACAAATTTGAGTACGATATCAAATAACTTTCTCTATGTAGCTCCCTATACTCTTTCAGGTTAATATTTACAGCTATATGGAACCATATATGGTACTGAGTAATTTTTGGCACATCTGTATCTTAACAAGTGATGTTGGACCAACTGGACTTTTCAAAGTGGAGAGATATAGACAGTTCTGTACGTGCACGTGCCGCAGTCAAAATCTTAAGAAGAGTCTTGATTAAAGCATTTAAAATCAAACCATAGGCATACAACTAGTAAAAAATAAAGACTGAGGTTTTGAAAGATTATAGAGAAAATCTATCAGTTCAATACACTAGACTAAAGTTCAGCCAATTATACAACAAATGATAAGTGTATCAAATGATGTGCAGGATGATGGGTAGGTCATGCTTATCTCCATACCCTAAGCACACTGATAGTAAACATACATAGTCTCGAATAGCTCCGCACAGCTTACACTCATCTACTTATATTTATGTCTGGCTAAGAAATTCATCAAATGGGTGGGCAAGCTTCCGAGACAAGAAGACTGGCAGCGCAAACGCAGCTCTCAGATCAGCCATATGGCACAATGCACACAACAAGATCACCTAGATTGGATAGACAAGTAGATTATACGGAATCAGCCGAGGATCGCTCGAGTTTGCGCAGTAGTAATAGAAGAAATCTTACCAGTAAGTGGTATGTTGCTTATTATTTCCCTTTAATTAACCTAATTCAGAACTATGAATTATCGAATTTGCCTGGTGATATTTGTGCTGGATTAACTCTCGTTAGTTTCCAGATACCTGTCTCGTTGAGCTATGCAACGTCATTAGCGCACGTAAATCCCATTTGTGGTCTTTTAGGTCTAATAATCGCCCCTCTTATCTACGCCTGCTTGGGGACTGTTCCCACCATGGTCGTTGCCCCAGAAGGACCAATATCTTTGATTGTTGGTAAAATTACTTCTACTTACTTGAATGGAAATAATCCATACTATATCGACATGCAACAGATCAGTGCCTTGGTCTCAGGTACAGCAGGTGCAATTATTTTATTCTTCGGCTTGTTAAGAGTGGGATTTTTGACCAATGTTCTAGCCCAAAGTTTGTTAAGAGGATTCGTGACTGGTGCTGGTATGGTAATGATTGCAGATCAATTACCTGTTATGTTGGGAATAAGTGCAAAAATGCATGAAGCGTTAGGTCCAGATACATCGAGCTACGAAAAATCCCTATATACCTTCAAACATTGGAGAGAATCGAAAAGTATAGACTGTTGGTTCTCGCTAGTCGCACTATCATTTCTTATTTTTGGAAAAGCTCTGAAAAGGTATCTTGTGAACAAAAAGAAGTTCAAGAAAGCTGTGCTCATTCCAGATATTTTACTGATGGTAATTGTGCTCACTTTTGTAAGTTATTATGGTGATTTCGCTAAAAAGGGTCTTAACGTCGTGGGTGAGGTTAGTGCTAGTAGCATAAAGGTCGTCTGGATGCTTCGTCCAGAATATTGGGCTGATTTCAAAAGAAACTTTCATTCGTCCTTTTTGATTGCCATACTTGGTTTACTCGAGTCTACAGTAGCAGCGAGACTTTTATCTCCATGTGATTCAATTACAAGCTCTAATCGTGAGCTAGTGGCTTTAGGCACTAGTAACTTAGCCGCCTCTATAGTCGGCTCATTACCAAGTTTTGGTGGATATGGGAGATCACGCATCAATGCATTATGTGGCGGTACTTCGCAGGTTTCAGGAGTAATTGCAGCGTTGGTAACATTACTATGCACATTTAAACTGATGGGGCTTGTATATCATTTGCCATTATGCACTCTATCAGCAATTATTACTCAAATCGGATTGAACTTGCTGGAGGAGGCACCTACGGAGATAGCGTTCTTCTGGAAGGTCCATGCATACGGTGATCTAATTACACTCTTACTTTCATTTTTCTGTACTTTCTTCTGGTCTGTAGAGGCTGGTGTCATAGTGGGTGCATCTGCTGCATTGATTCGTTTGATACACCACGCTACAATACCTAGAATCCAGATTTTAACCCGTGAACTGCGCCCTGGAGCTAGATTCGAGAATGCTGACGAGGTTCTTGAAGATAGTAATGATAATTATCTGCTTAACAGTGGAATCCTAGTTATCGAAATTCCCGAACCACTCACTTTTGCCAATAGTTCAATGCTAGAGGCAAGGCTACGCAGAGTTGAATTGCATGGCACAACAAAAGCACATCCTGGTTTACCAAGATCACTAGATTACCCTCTGAGGACAGTAGTATTTCATCTGAAAGGAATGACATTGTGTGACGCAAGCGCAGCTGCGACTCTAAAAGACATTATTACAGTGTACCTCAGGCGCGACATAAGAGTCATATTCGCTGGATTTATAGCGAATACTCAAGTTCGTGATATACTAAGAGACTCCGGCATCGAGGAAATGCTTGATAGTCAGCACTTGCCAGCGATGTTCCCAACTCTGGAAGATGCTTTAGCTGACGTCAATTCGCACATTAACGTTCCCATCTGAGTACATTTGATGATGCTAGTATAGCTTTAAGTCTTTTTTCTTTATAAAAATATAATACCACTAGTCCAAATCTATAATATACATCTGCACCTAGCAGTTTCTATAGAGTTGATATCAAAAGTTAAACAACGTTATGGAATTTACCCGTACCGGAAGATAAACCCTCCTGCACAATGTTCTCAATCTCATCTGGATCAGAAGTTATATTTGTTAAATTCTTGAACCCATGTTTCGTTACGAGAACATCGTCCTCAATTCGAATTCCTCCAACCGACATGTACCTGTCAAGAACTTTATAATCGATGTATTTACAATTAGATCCTGTAAATCTTCTAAGCATTAGCTCGTTGAAATAGCATCCAGGCTCAACAGTAACCACCATATCTTGCTTAAGTGTACGTCTAATACGAAGATAGCTCATTTTGGGATCTGGGTCATCATAATTAGCACGTCCACCAGTGTCATGAGTATCCATTCCCAGCATATGTCCTAGACCGTGAGGGAAAAATCCAGTAGAAGCATTAGAACTCAAAATTTCTTCAGGGCTAAAGTCAGACTTGAAAATACCCAGACGAAGAAAACCTTCAATCAGTATCTTATGTGCAACTAAGTGCAACTCTTCCCAATGGACGTCCGGCTTTATCATACCCATAGTAGTTTGTTGCATTTGCAGGACTAAGTTGTAAATCTCTCGACTTTCTTTGCTCCACACGCCATTTATCGGGAAGCACCTTGTGACATCAGAGGCATAGCATTCGTATTCTGCTCCAGCATCCAAGAGAACATTGAGCTTATTTTCCATTGTTTCGTCGTTTTTAACGTAGTGCAAGATTCCAGAGTTTGCACCAGAACAGCATATCGGATCATATGCTTCGTTTTTACTACCTTGTCGAATAGCATGGTATGTAAACTCTGCTTGAATATGTCGCTCATTAGTTTCGATAGGGAGAGCGGACATAACGGCGAGATGACAGTTATCAGTAATTTCGTTCGCTCTTTTAATCAGAGCAACCTCATAACTGTCCTTTAACGCCCTAGCCTCATCGAATGCCGTCTTCAGTGATTCATCAACAGTTATGCTAGGAAATTCAGAAGAATTGACAATGGATCTTGTAGGTCGATCGATTTTTAGGGCAGAAGAATACTTTACTTGATCAACGCCATACTTTTTCAAAGCCTCTTCAGGGCCGAGCGGGATTCCTCCCCAGAGTGCGCTTTCCTCATCAAATGGAGGTATAAAAAGTGTCAACCTGTCAGATTTATGTTCATAAAGGACATGACAATCTGGTTGGTCGTGGGCTCCTGAAACATAATTAAAGTATCTATTTTGACGAAATTTAACCTCTTGGTCGCTGAACGGCCACAAACGGCTTTTCTCACCTGCTATATATATATCAAAGTTGACTTCATTTCCGAAGAGAGATTTGTATTGCTCAATTACCTTCTTAATGTGTGACTTTGCTGGATATGGCATTGAACGCACTTGTATGTTATTGACTTTGTTCCGGCTAATACAGCGAATGGATATCTTATACACTACTACATACGGGCATGGAGATAACGGGTCTTACGTTACTTACTTTGGTAATAATAATTATAATTTATTCAGTTGGACTATAAACATACCTGTAGAGCTATATAATTCTAATGATCACTTATTAGTGTTATGAGGTACATAATCTATCTAGGAGAGTAGTAGTAGTAGTAGTAGTAGTAGTAGTAGTAGTAGTAGTAGTAGTAGTAGTAGTAGTAGTAGTAGTAGTAGTAGTAGTAGTAGTAGTAGTAGTAGTAGTAGTAGTAGTAGTAGTAGTAGTAGTAGTAGTAGTAGTAGTAGTAGTAGTGGTATCAGTAGTAGTAGTATGGTCTAATACGAATATAGCCTCCAGCATATTCAACAAATAATCAATTAGCGTAAAACTCATGTGCATTTATATTTTACGATAGCATCGCTTGTGTGCTGTTGATCTTTTGACTTGGGTTACGGTACTCAGAATGTAGATCACATTTTAATGTTATGCATTCGAAGCATTGTCATTAATGTGCATGCAGTCATGCATGTAAGCAAAGTTGGTTTATGCATAATAGCCACAACTTCATAACACACGTTTTTTCTGACCTATATTACATTATGGTCAATTACACAAGCATGTTTTTTGACATTTTCTTTTTCGGTACACAACATTGTTTTTTTTAAAAAGTTGACATCTGCACATATAATTGTGTGTCTATTGTTCGAGCTATATTTCGTAGATCGTCCTAACCTCAATGTTTATATTCAATTTTTCTGCATGCATGTACCCCCTTACCTATTTCGTTGCATTTCTCTAATGCAATGGATATTTTCAGGGTTAGAGATAGTAGACGACTAAAGAGACAAGTCGTGTTTATAACCGATAGTAATCATCTCATAGATATGAGCAAGTAATATCATAAAGTATGGTATACTGTATGTGTGCATGTTTTTCTCTTATTATTCCATGAGACTTCGAAGGATTTCATGAAAAAGCAATCCCCTTTCCATCCTATGTATATACATCATTACTGTATTCTATGGGATGATTCGAAAACGGTTACTAATCGAGCCACCTGTACCTTATTAGTTAAGCACATTTTATTGAGTTTTAGCGATTTTTACCGCTGTGGTGTACGCACGAGAATAGAATATCCATATCTCAATAGAACATTTATTTAGTTAAAACAAAGGTATTTACAAAAATAATTTATTTCGTCGTTCACATTGTGACTTCTATAGAACTCTACATAATGGTATCATACTTATATTTAATGTGTCGATCGTTCAAAAAATCTTGTCTTATTTTCAAAATACGAATGTATCGCTGTACATTTATTGCAGGTAGAATGTAGGTATTAGTTTGTATGCAACAACGAATTATTCATTTTGACAACAACGGAAGCAAGTTATTGAATTTTAAGCGTCTTGTTCTTCGCCCTCCTCCTTAGCTGCTGCTGCTGAAGGTGGGGCTTGAGCGTCAATGGCAAAAGCGAACTTAGACTTCTGTCTCAGTTTCCTACCATAAATATAGAACAAAAATGGAACAGGTGCAAGAATAGCAGCAAGACAACCCAAAAGCGTACCGGCCCATTGAGTACCCAGGTTGATGAACATAGGGTGAGCAAACAATGGGAAAGCACAACCAAATCCAGAACGAAGGAACGTGTTAGCAGCAATTCCTGATGCAGCGTTCAGAAGATAGGTATCAATAATGTAGTTGAAGACTGACATGAAAATGCCGATCAAGCCAAATCCGAAGAATGCACAACCAACACACGGTACAAACCACATTACTTTATAAGCACCAGACCAACATAACAAGAAGATACCAATAGGGAAGCAAATACCACTCAACATCATCAATGGAAGACGTTCCTCAGGCAATACTGGGAACGGACTAGCGGCCAGCCGCTTAAGGAATATTTTTTCGAACACGAACACGTTGGTGATGATGATAAGGATAGTTCCAACCAACATAGCAAGATACGGTAGGAAGATATTACCACCATGCCAGCCATAATTGCCGAAAATGATAGGGATACATTCCAAACACAGGTACAAAATACCATAAATCAATCCATGATAAAGAGAGAGAAGTAAAAGGATTGGTTCAACGACAAGCATCCTCAAAGGTTTCAACAATGTCTTTTCAACAATTGTGCTAATCTCAAGTTCCATATCTTCAATAGGGGCACTAATAACCCAGTTACCAGTTTCTCTACGGATCTTCTGAGCCCTATATGCCAACAATCTGGGGGGATATGTTTCTTCAAGGAAGAAAGTCAAAAGGAAAAGAACTAGAGACGAGAAGATACCAAGGATATACTCCGTCCATCTCCAACCTAAGTAGCTGAATGTAATATAACCACCTACAACAGGTGCAAGCATAGGTCCGGCGATAATCATAAGACAAATCAATGAAATAGCATTACCACGATCTTCGGTACTGAAGATATCAGCCATAACAGCCGGTCCTACAGCTAGTGGAGATGCACCAAAAAGACCTGAGAAGAATCTACACAATACAAGGGTTTGGAAATCCTTAGCAGTAGCACATGCAAAAGAGAACAAAGTTAAACCAAGACATCCTACAACTTGGGGCAATCTACGACCCAAAAATTCACTTGATGGACCCCAGATAACAGGACCAATTGCAAATCCAAGCACATATAAAGACACGTTAAGAATTGAAACAGGAAGGCCAACGTGGAAAACTTCCTCAATAACTTCAGCAGCCGGAGCAATGATAGCAGAGCCAAACACAGTTACCATAGCACCAATGGCACACATAGACAATGCCTTGTGCTTTCTTCCCCATGACCAATTAATAGGCATTTCGGGATCGTCGGGACCCAACCAATCAATCTGGTAATTCTCGATATTTCCTGGACTACTAGGCATCACGACATCCTTTTTCAAGTTATAGAAATAAGGTTTCTTGAGGTCGACCTTATCAGCGTCGGGGACTGACGAAAAGAAGAAATCAGCTGCGGATTCCATTGTTCTTGTCCTCTGCAATTTGTTGATAGGTCCATCGTCGCTAGTTAGCGATCTCACATCCTCAGTATTACCATTCGGATTAGTTGCATTGTCATTATCCTCTGAAGAACTCATATGTCACAATCTAAGGATTTTTCTGTTGGGAATTAGTAGCACCAACTGTTACGACAATGTGGTATCAGTTTGTTTTTCTTTGCTTATTTTGGCTTAAATATAAACCTGCTCGATGCATTCGGTTAAGGGTGTGTCATATGTAGAAATATGCATTGTTACATAAGAATGCCTTACTTAGGGTCAACAAAGTGCTCCAGAGTTTCAGATGAAAACGAGAGCCCACTATGTCACAATCGATTAGGAGATAAGTGGACAATACTTTATTTGAGTGTAAGGCGATGGAAAATAGGTTAAGAAAAAAAAAAAAACTTCCAAATCTGTTTTTTTGGTTTTCGCGAAGTTATCTCGGTGTATCTTCGGATTGACCCGAGACTAAAATGATGTCCTTTGTACTGTTACTCTTAGTCAATGGCTTATGCTATATTACGTTATGTTACCCAGAAACTCGACTTCTGTTGGTGTAAACAAGTCCGGTAAATGTTACATCAAAAGAGATGATACAATATCTGCTTTGATGCATTGGTAAAACTACATTTATTTTTTTTTGAACGTTAATATGTACGGAAATTTTTATCATTATCTGTAACGTGAATATTAGTTAATACCCGAATCTACTTTATAGCTATTAATATAACAATAGAAAAACAAATCCATGTAGCTAGGTATATATGGTGTTTTCTATCGAACAAGTTACACAATACGTGCATTCGGTTCAAACCTACCACAAACGAGTACAGAAAAAATTATTAAATTTTATTTAGCTGATACAATGATTCATTGGTAAAGTACAAGATTCCTTTTATGAATTATTTAAAATTTGCAAAATAATAGAAAATCGTCACTTGATATAAACTCAACCGTCGGGTCTGAAAATGCACGATCAATTCCTTAAATATTGTGTCACGAAGTAAGACGATTCACCATCGCAGGTGGAACCACTCTTAGGTCATCCGAAGTTCATTGATACATAAGACACCCTACGTATGCAGGTGCCTTACTTATTTCCTATTTCGCTGCGAGAAAGTTACTGCACAGACTACAGGTTTCCCTATAGAAATGATTATTTGAGATTAAAATGAAGAAATTCTACGACAGGAAAAATCCGACCCCAGCACAATGTATATGTATTCATCCCTTGAGGAAATTAAAGCTGCTTGAACCTATTTAAAGCAGTTATGCAATGCAACTACGATAAATCCTATAGAAACAGTAGCCTATTATCTCATGTACAGCCTTAATAGAGCTATGTAACTCATGAAGTGTATTTTTAACCGTATATATTCGCCCCTTTCAGACTCACAATTAATTGGCATTCCCAGCAAACTTGTACAGATCAAAGAGTATCGACTTTGTAGGTATGGTAGTGTGTAGACTCTCCTTGTTATATCCACATATCAAGCAAATCAAGATCATTAAGCAAATTGCATTATTCACTAATACTCATTTGATATAGCAATATTCAATTTGTATACATACACTACACTTGATAGAAAAGCGAACAGATTTGTTGCATACAGTTAACAAATGAGATAAACATTGCAATTTTTACTAAAAAAGCATTATTTTCAATATCTAGTTCGTAAATAAACAGCCAGAAGTTTTTTTAGAGGCCTAATTTTGTTTTAATTTATGCATGGTGACTTGCTTGTAATCTTGGTACTCTCTTTCCACACTATAGTCCGAGTCTTTGACAAGCATCAATCTAAACGGGAGTAGATTAAGTGCCCAAGATAATAATCCAACTTTGCGAAGAAGTTTTATTAGTAGCAGCCAATAAACCCCAGTGAAATTTCCACAGAGGTAACCGATAAAAATCTGTTTAGGCGTATGATAATGCAGATAATATCTCGAATACATGGTCATGGCTGACATCACTAAAACGATTGCAATTCGAACGATTTTTCGCGGTGTAGAGGTGCTTCGAGAGCGCAAAGTTTCGCATATAAAAATAGCCGAGAAGTATCCCATATACTGTGAATGCGCTGATGGCATACCATACGAGTCTTCAGGCAAATTGATAACGGGTGAGTGAGGACGAGGCTCTTTTATAATTACCTTGACCATGTTATTAAGTATCTCATTCGCAACTTGACCGGCGCCAATCCATAGATCCTGTGCTGTTCGTCTGCATAAAAACACAGTTAGAAGAACCCAACACAAAGCTATGGGAAATAACGATGCAAATGCCATTACGCATCCGAAATAGTCTCCAGGTTTGTACAAAACTGTGGTTGCTTCAGGAGCAACGCCAATATATTTACTTGGGTCATTCAAGCCTAGCATTTGCTCAGTTATTGTATTTTCGAAGCCTACGATAACACCAGAAATATAGGATGACATTTTCTGATTAAAGTTGAACCACAAAACACGAGTTGTGAGAATAGCGCTAGTGTTATTTATTACCACCCTAACCCAGACATGTATACAATTGTCTTTTTGGCGTTTATTTAAATTATTCTATAACAAGTGCTAAGAAAAGAGCCGGTTCAGTCACTTCTGAATTCATAGAATAGATAAGTTCATAGTACTAAATATAGATATGTGAGAATGTAAAAGATATAACGTGAAGTGATAATCTAATCGGTGTCTGCCAATAGCTCATCACTTAGGATACACTTTTTTTTACTACTTAGTTCATTTATTCTTATAGAATCTCTTCTACACCCTCGTCTACTGGGGCAGCAGCTATTTGCTTCTGTTCATTTAATGATTTCATAGCTTCAGGCTCACCGCGCATGACAAGATTGACATACTCTTCACATAACTGAGCCACTTCATTATTCTTAGTTGCCAAATGTAATTCTCTTACAACAAAATATGCGTTTTTTCTACGCAAAGCCTCTCTTCCACAAACAGTACTACCAATTAATAGAAGACATTGCAATAATGTTAGCTGTACTTCCAGATCCTCCTCTCTGGTCTTTTCTGGCGAAATAGTATTTCTTACTACTTCTGGAAGTTTTGATGTATCTTCTTCATCCAATTCCTCAGACCCTTTAAGTGTTATCATTATAGTTTCAATCAAAGGTGTATCATTAGCAAAGTTTTCATTTGACTTTTCATGGAGTAAACAGTTCTTTATAGTGGCTGCGCATATTCTCTTCTGGGATTCAGTCCCGTTTACAAGGGCTCCAAAGAGATTAGGAACAAACTTCGCTATCAAGTCTGCATCTTGTCTAGCGAATTCTGTGAAAACCATGAACAAAAAGTCATAGTCACTGTCTTTGGCAGAGATGTGCGTAGTTGCTGTTAAGAACAACGCTTTGATTAATGTCTCGTCCAATGCCTTTAAGGTTTCTGGCTCTTTCGCTAAATTGTTAAAAAGCATACACAAATATTGGGTAAAGGATGCCTTCTTAGTGGCAGTTAGCAATGTTGCGTAGGCGCGCACTGCTGCTGAGTCGACTACTACTTGTTTCCGGACATCTTCAAAACAAGTCAAATTCACTAGACATATAAGAGCATCCTGTACAACATCAGTGTTATTGTTAGTTAAGCTAATGTTTTCTAGAGCACGTAGACCATTCCAGTTGTTGGCTTTAAAAAAATGCAAACTTTCTTCCGAGCTTGAAAATTGCATAAGATTTTTCAGTGCGATTGCAACAACATCTGCTCGGGGAGCTCCCAGAAGCTCTATCAAATCTGAAACACACATGGATTTTTAATTATTACAGGGAGTACTGGGATATTTTTTTTTCTTACTATCCTCAGGATAAAACTATGATCGAATAATGATGTGGTAAACCTTACAAATACACCAAACTCCAAGCCTATATATACGTAGAGTAATAGTTCTACTCAGATAGCTTCAAACATACATTTAGCCGTATTATAAGTTGTTAACCTCATAATTTGCTATTGAAATGGCTTAGACTCATGTTATTGAGATAGTTTGTATATTACCCTGTACCTGTACTTGGCTTCGTCGATCAAGTCATTTGCGGCATTCATATATGAAAGAAACAATTCAGTTAATCTGATTGGAATATGTAGTTAGGATTGAAGATTATTGAGTTTCCGATAGCAGTCTAGTTTGGTTTTCATAAGATCAGCTACGAACCTTCAACGCTGAAAACTGAACGTGGTGCATATATATGATTTAAATGTATTGGTGTTAAGCCTTGGTATATAGCTGTAAAGAATTCTTTAAAAAAGTGGAAATCAGTGTATTGCGGAATATCTTTAAATACCAAATTCATCACACATATACATATAGCTTTCTTTAACCCCGCAAGTGATCAATTCATCATTAAAATTTAGATTTCAACGCAAATAAGTTGAATTGATCCAAATTATATGTATATTGTAGAGGAAAAGAAACATATAACGCCTTTAAGGTAGCTTCAGAGATCAAATATCTGTTTTTTTATTAACGTCTGAAAGTTTTCGAACACCACCATACCCTATACAACTGCCGGATCCATTATGCATTATTCATGCGGTGGTTAGTGAAAGCGGAACCGAATTCTCGCATTGTGAACGGCCATGATGTTAAATATACAATTGATGACCTTCAAAAAAACAAGATAGTAACATATGGTCGTATCCGAAATTATGAAGCTCGTAAATATATGAAACAAATGACTATCGGCGATAAAGTGTTCTTCTACCGCTCTAATTGTAAAGAGCCGGCTATTACCGGTATTGCAACTGTAGTTAAGGAAGCCTATCCTGATAAAGTAGCCATGGACCCTTCATCTGCTTTTTATGATCCCAAGAAGCGACCATGGTTTGTTGCTGATTTAGGTTATGAAAGTCATTTAGCGAAGCCAGTTCTTCTATCCGATATTAAAAAACATCCGGAGCTGTCGGACATGTTGCTGGTTAAACGGTGTCGTCTTTCTGTTCTACCAGTACAAGATAAGGAATGGGAAACTATATTGGATATGTCGCAATAGTAGACTACTGTTGTAAAATAAATGGCTTATAATAATTAATTAAACATCAAAGTCCATACAATTATGGAATTTTGTCGCATAATTGATGTAACTATTAGTATTATTATTGAAATTACTATTAAAATTCTTAAAATTACATATCAACAGCAGTTTTGATAAATAGGGATGAAAAAATATAGTCCTCACCAAAGACGTCTTGTAGTGGACAATGCTGGTATCCGCGAGGAAGAAGAGCTAGTTTTGCAGTAAAATGGGCAAAAACACGAGTATCGGTAGCCACAGAGAATCTAAGACATACGAACTCCAAGTCCTCTTTCTTGATTTTAGATTCACAATCGTAGTTCCACACTGGGTTGAAACCATTATCAAAAACTGAGGACGTACGCCATTGAGGGGCGAGCTGAGAATCCAAGTCACCAAGACCAAAAGCTTCTACTATAACATAAGGACTGAAAATATCTTCTTCACTCAGGAATTTAGGTCTAGGAAGCTGCTGAGCAGAAATCACTTTAATTTTCAGAGTATACGATTCCGATAAAGATTCATCATTAAAATTTAAAGATGAAAAGGCATCTCTAATTACAGGCACATCCGGAACTGCCAAGTCCGTACCATCAGGTTTTGATTTATCTGCGTCTAAAGAGAAATGTGCCTCGTCTCGCATAAATGCAGGCTTCAATGTATATCCGATCTTACTCGGGAAAAAGGCATTATTTAGCTGCATTCCCAAATCCCACTTTTGCCAATTCAAAGCAACCATTTGAACACCATGTTTCCAGAAAAAGATTGGGTCAAAGTTGGTGCTGCTAATCCGCATCGGACTAGGATAAACTCGAGACAAGTGATCTCTATTGTATTCAGAGAATGCCAATAATTTAGCCTCACTCATCTTCCGGATGGTTCTTTCGTTGAAAGAATAAACCGTATTGAACTTCTCTTTTTCATCGAATCCATCGAATTTTTTCCCACTAAAATACACACCCAGCTCTGCCAATGCGGGTACTATTTTAAGTTTAGTCTTTCTCTCTTTAAGTGACAGGGTAAATGAAGACGCCGAGCTATCACTTCTCTCACTATGCTCGCTTGGATCGCTTATATCGCTTGTTGAATCATCTATACCAAGACCTTTTACCTTAATGAGAATTCGATGCTTTAAGGACTCGGGGCTTGGAAGCTCAAAACTATCCGGATCAAGTTTTTCAGTAACTAACAGATTTCCGAATACAGATTTCAAGATTGAAACTATTTGTAACTGGCTCGTTTCATTGCATCGAATTTCCAAAGAGAGGATTAAAGGATACGGTGATGAAATGAATGCATACTTCAATATTGATTCCACAGCATCGCTGAATATAACGCTAGAAGTTAGCCTACCCACAGAACTTCCATGATAAACTACGGGCGACCCTTTGTTAGCAGGACCATCCCAACAATCCAATTCCAAACATCTGCAACCATCTTGTAATGCACGTATACAGCTTTCAACAGAGGAGCCATCCGCTACCTGCCTACCGCTTAGGTATGTGTTATGGCTTGATGATATGAAATAGTTATTCAAAGGTAACGAAAGGTTTAGAGAAGGGGGAGGACTTGAATTACCCTTCAAGCTTATGTTTCCTGAAATAGCTCGTGACTGCAACAAAATATTTCCAAACTCTTTCAGCGAGGGGGCAGAAACCAGTGGAAGCTTAACAGAGCTTGGAATAGGTTGGCCTTGGACATCAGTGAAGAAGGATAGCAGATTATTTACCGATTCGCCAATTTTGTATTCATTATAAATATCCGCAATATCGCTTCTATATTCCAGTAACTTCACAAACTCCTTGAATTCAGCGAAATTTAGTCGACCAGTTTTTTCGAGATCTACACTATCATACAACTTTCTCACATACGGAACTGAACAGTGAATATGCATTTGTTTGAGCATGATTAATACTTGGTTGAATGTGACAGACTCAGAGTTAGTGCGTTTCCAATGTATATCAACAAAGTTATTACCTGCAAGAGCCAGACCACCCATTGATTCTCTCCTATATCTCACTAATGTCAGAATAGATTTTAAAAACACATCGAAGTCGCTCTTACTGGACATAACTAGATGTAGGGCTCGTATCTTAGTCTCCTTCGGTCGTTGATGGATAATTGTGGCCCAACGTTCACTGTGCTCTATGCTCACCCCGAACTCTTCCCGATAATTTTTGGCCTCATCACCTACATATATCTCGCATATCCTATCAAGGTATAATCTCGACGTTTGTTTATTGTTCCATGTAACTATACCTAATTTTTCATCTAGTTTCAAAATTCTTTGGGTTTTCTTGTTATGCGTGATTCTTATAATGGAAACTCCTTCCACAAGTAACCGCGGGACGTTATAGTCCAGAGAATTCAGATTCTGCTGATCTGCGAGCCTTGAAACTCCCGAATTACGTCGAACAGTAATTGGTCCTCTCTCTTCCATAGATTGTGATGAGGGATCCTTTTCTGCATCTAAGGAAAAAAAACCTGCCGTACTCTGGGCTACTTTACTGCCCACACGTTGTAAAAAACTAGGGGAAGTAGGGATAGATGCACCTGGGCTCCTTGGAGACACTAAAGGCGTACTCATTGCTCTTCCATAGTTCGGTTGGAGAACAGGGCTACAAGCTTCACTTTTAGTATTTTTGTTAACCAATATTTCGTTGACTTTTTGTTGGAGCGGTACAATTTCAGCTTCTTTGAACTTTCTCAATTCATCGCGTACAGCATCAGTCACCACTTCACGAAGTTTCTCGAGAAGATCTGAGTCGCCACTCATTCTCAATTTGCTAAAAGTGGAGAGTTTCGATCAATTGTTACCTGGATCTTGAAAAACTCTGTTGAACTTAGCTTATAAAACTCGCTTAAGGGCCCCGGTATAGGCATGTGACTTTAAGTATATCGGTCTACTGAACCTCCACCTCTCGGCTATTTTGAGAATAATCTTCTAGATATATACTTATAATATACAAAATTTTCTTGGCTTATTTCGATTCCACTGGAAACGTCTAATGGTCCGATAATTTCGTACAGTTTGATCACGTCACAAGCAGATTGAACAGTACGCGTCTCGCAATTCTCTCTTTCTGCCCATCACGGACTATATTTAGTACTCATATGCACGATGATCATTTCAAATCAAATCAAATCGGATCTTATCACATCAGATCTCGTATATCCTTGGTACATACATGCGATCAGTAGTCACATATATCAATCGCATCATATGTCTTTATTGAAGTGAAATATGTAAAATAGTAAGAATAGTAAGAAGCATTGCAATACCAACTATGCAAAAAAATTATAAGTCTCTTTTATTTTAAGCTATCTGAAATGTATGAGATGAGCTCGGATTTTGAAATATCGCATTAGACGCATGTATTGTATTGAATTAACTATTTTGTCGATTCGCTAGAAACGAATCTATTAAATCAAGTCTTCAATATCTATCACCTGTTAATTTTCTTAACAACTTTTGCTCTGCATATACATATTTATAATGCCTTTTTAGCTCCTTTAAGAAGGCTAGACTATTTCCCTGCTAAAAATATAAAGTAAAGATGTTTAGTTTGATAAATTTAATTAAATTTGAACAATAGAACATGTTGAAGTAGTGGTAACAGCTGTCCGTTCTGCAGGACCAAGATTGAATTTCCATTGGTTGTTGTTTATATTTCTGTCATATCAATCTTTTGAGGCATGGGAACAAGAAGGTCCGAATTTTATTGCGAACTTGACTGGAACCCTGCTCAACAACTGTTACGATATTTTAGAATGTAATATTAGACCTCCGAGATTAAATTTTTAGTTTAAACTAGATTCCTGTAACATAACATATATTTATTGGACCATAATAGAGCGCAATCCGAAGCTGAGGTAAATATACGAATTGTTAGAAAAAAATAAATCAAAATTAATCTATTCTACAATGAGCTAGTTATTCATGTACTAATATTAGTATAATTAGTGAGTTGGTAGTTAGCAGGCAGTGATAAACACCAAGAATTAAGTGAGTATATCACCGATACAGGTTGGCCCGATCTCATTATAATCTGATCTGCTAACGAAAAGACCTTCAATTCCAGAAGTAAGGATTTGCTTCGCACATATTTGTGCTCCCAAGAATGTATAGTCGTCCCACTTGTGATTCTTCCATTCGGGGAAATGATCAGGCAACCTGGACACAGTTAACGTAGTCGGAGCTTGCGATAAAGCATCATTCTCTTCTGTAGCAGCAATAATTCCTTGAGGAGTTAAAGGTCTCACTACGTACCTTGCCTCAACCAATTCGACAAGCTTGTCACGGAATCCACTGGGCAAAGATCCTCTTCCAGTGACAATGAAATTATCAAAAACGTGTTGCTGTTGTTTAGGTGATAGAGAATGGAGAACGTCAGCAATAGCATCATTAATTGCGTTTAACAGTTCATCACATCCAACGAATCTCTCCATACCAACAGTGATGGTTTCTCCATTCCTGTCGACAAACGTGTTTTCAGGCATTTCAATATTAAGAACCTCCGGAATCTCGCCAGATTTCATCTTTTCTCGACGGTCTAAGATCTCACGCGTGTGACCACTAGAGACAATTGCTGCAATGTCCACGACGCCATCTTCCTCATCAATTAGTTTCTGCGACCCAGAAGCAGTTTTTCGCTGATCGGCACTTAACACCTCATATATAGGGGATCCCTTGAGGTCTTCAATTTGGTCAGCAGTAAGCGGCAGCCTTTTTTTCAGATTTCTGTTAATACTGGAACCTCCAATGGGGACAATGCTCGAGGCGTACCGATCTAGATCAAACTGATTAATAACTGATATCTCGGTTTTATCGAGTCCAACGTCTACAATCAAGCAATCTGAAGAGAGGAAAGCATATGACGTGCATATTCCTAGGTACATTAAAGCCAGTGCGGGAGCTTTTATTTCTTCAAAAACGTATTGCGTTAGACGTTCCAGTTGTCTTCTCGTGATTGCCAAACTAATCGTCATGAACAATGCAGGAGGAAGCCCATCTATCGATTTACACTCCTTGTATACCATCTTTAAAAAATAGAAAAACGCTTTTTCATCCGCAATTGCACCTTGTTGTATAGGGTGGATAACTGTTGTTGTCTCTGTGGCAGTCATGCTGTATTTCTGCAACTGCTCATCAAAATATACAACTGTCGCGATCTCGTGTGATGCAGGCAAAAGAGACTCATTTAAGCCCAACTGCACCTGCGTCGACTGCGAGCCTGGCGAGATAACAAGGACCTGGTGATCCCTGAATTCAAGGGTCATCTGTAGATATTAGTAATCATTAAACTATGGCTACTTTACCTGTGTGTGCCTTAAGTGTCGATATTCACATTTCGCGTTTAACTCTTCATTGAGAAGACATATATTAGAAGCATTCGAATGAACAGAATGGTGAACTTTTGTATTCATATATCTATGACCCTAACTAAGAAACTAAAAATGATATAGTAAAAGCTAAAGCTGCTAATGTACATCAGCGTTTACAATTTGCTCTGAAACAACAAAATTAATTGCTGAGCTGTTTCATTTCCGAATTAAACTAAAAGAATGCAACCATAGTAATCATGTATCTATAAAATTTAAGTATAACATTACAAAAGTTTGCATCAACCACATTATCAACGTTTTTTCGAAAGGAGAGATACAGTAAACTCATCATTTAAGTAAAATCTTGTTATGATCTCAACATCTTCAACTATATAGAGCACTGCTCATATGATTTAGTCTAATTGATTTTTCAATAAAGAGAAGATTAAGAACATGATGTGAACATGGTATGAACATGGTATGAACCTGTGTGTTTTGATACTCTTGAATTCCCACAACATACGTTTATGCTGGTCGCTTAATGCTTTATAAAAATAAACATATCATTTGATTAAAGAGCTCATCTATAACGTATATTTCAATGTATAATACTAGACTCAAGTTAAAAGTTAATAATGTCAAAAATATTTGATATAGAAAATTGGTTTTTTTTTTTGCTTCTGTTTGTGTAACTAGTTTAGTAAAGTCTTTAAAAGTCGCCCGGTCTCTGTGGGTTAATTGGTTTTAGTCAGACACGCGTTACATTTCAGAGTTACACCAGTTTACAGTCAAAGTGTTTTCTTTACGTGGAAGAGCTAACCCACTGGTCTGCACTCTAGCACGCAATTTTATGTCTCGGCAGAGCTATTTAGGAGGTCCACCACCTGTTAGCAATGTAGCTAAAAAAGTTCGTACACATTGGCGTCTTTTATGTACTGAGAACTTTCTCAGGACTATTGACGTAAAGTATTCTGCCCCGCGCTTACATGCGAAGCGCGTTTCTGAAGAAGAGAACAGAATTGCATCTGAGGAGACCAGTTTGGATTTGGATAAGTTGGAGGAGACAAGCAGTCAAAAAGTACCGCATGAAAATGATGTTGAAACTCAACCAACGCCAATTGCAGATATAGAACTCAGCGGTGAGCAGAAAGCCGTCATGAAAATCGTACTTGAAGATAAACAAAATGTTTTTTTCACTGGTGCTGCTGGAACGGGAAAAAGTGTACTTCTGCGATCGTTAATACGAGAATTGAATATGCAATACAGAAAAGGCAGCGTAGCTGTTACCGCCTTAACTGGCATCGCTGCGTGTAATATTGGTGGTCAAACACTGCACAGGTTCGCTGGAATTGGCCTAGGAGATGCTCCTGTCGATGTTCTTTTGAAACATCTAACCAAGCAGAGTAAACAGGGTTGGCTTGAAACTCAGGTTTTGTTAATTGATGAGATATCTATGATGAAGGCGGAATTACTGGAAAAACTAAACGAAATTGCCCAAATTCTTCGGAAAAACGACAAGCCGTTCGGAGGTATCCAGTTAGTGTTCACGGGTGATCTGTTTCAGCTACCGCCTATTGTCAACAGAGAACAGCGTCAGGAGAAAGTGTTCTGTTTTGAGACGCCCATATGGAATACTCTCATTCATAGAACCATTAATCTCACTCAAGTTTTCAGACAGAAGGATAACATGTTTGCAAATATTTTAAACCAACTACGTGTAGGTGAGGTGTCTAGAGAAACAGAAGCTCTGTTTAATTCACTGAGTCGACCCCCCAAGCTTCCTAAGGGCATAGTCCCTACAAAACTGTTTGCAACACGCAAGCAAGTAGATAATGCTAATGCAGTTGCTTTGCAAAGGCTCGAGGGTACTACATACGAATATCTTGCTTCTGACTGGATATCACCCGAGGCAGCTGAGCGTAAAACAAATATGTCTGTCGAATGCCCAGCAGCAGAAAGCGTCGAGCTCAAAGTAGGGTGCCAAGTGATGCTAACAAAAAATATAGACCATGTGCTTGTTAATGGTTCAATTGGCAAAATAGTGGCATTTGTAACACCATATTCGTCAATGCGTGTGAAAGACGAGTCAGTTAAGGATGAGCTCCAAGATTTTGATGGCGAAGTTACTGAAGAGGTACTTGAGCTCATGGGTAACATAAACAAAAAGTATCCTACTGATCGTAAGCGTCAGCTTGCTCAAGATCTTACTGAGAAACAGGCAAAGAGTGCTACCGTTCTTCCTGTAGTAAAATTCACTTTGCATGATAACACTATCCGGCAAATGATTGTTCAGCCAGAGGTTTGGACTATTAAAAATGCTTACGGTGAAGATATTGCCTCTCGATGCCAAATTCCTCTGATGCTTTCTTGGGCTCTCAGCATTCATAAATCTCAAGGACAAACCTTGCCATACGTCAGTGTCGATTTAAACAACATATTTGCTAGTGGGCAAGCTTATGTTGCCATTAGTAGAGCTACCTGCCTCGAAGGGTTACAGATACATCGGTTCAATGCTTCTAAAGTGAGGGTCAATATGATTGTAAAGCGCTTTTATGAATCTTTAGATAGCATTACACAAGATGAAATAATGGAAGGTGAAAAATACTATGAACAGCTCCGTCGCCTCGAGGCTGAAGCAGCAGCTAGAAATGATCATACCCAGACCACCCAAAATACTGACCCGCTAACTGAGGGGTCAGAATGGTGTGAAACCACCCAGTGCACGTTCTCTTCAGATGTGAATGATACCACAGACAATGGTAAAACATCTAATAAGAACGCCAAGGACACTTTGTCGTCCAATGTGCCTCTATCATCAATATCTGAAGCCACGATAAATTCCAACGACATACTTAAATTATCAACCCAGACAGTCGATATGGAAAAAGAAAACAAAGTACACGCCAAAAGCAAATCGAATGTATCGGGTGCATCAGGTGTGAAACAAACTAAAGCTGCGAATAAGCATAAGCAGAGAAAAGTTAAGAGTCACGACAATAAAGATTTGCCGTTAGAGTCGTGTGAACCCCATTTGCAACATGTAAATAACTCGCAATATGTCGAAAAAGCATCATCATACGCTGAGAAAAATCCTTCGTTCAAAAAACCTAATACAAATGAGCCAGAGAATAATGGCGTCTCCAGCGATAATCTATCCAATGAAACTAACTATGAGTCAATTAACTTGGATCACCATGAAGATCATAAGACAGTAGGAGTTGTCAACGAGATAGACGACTCATGTTCTGAATCAGAATATGTAGTTAAGCGTAGAAAGATTATCACATCACAATCATCAACGATCGATCTCACGCACTCAGACATTCCTGCAGAAGGTCTGTATCGTCTTATCAGCAGCCCATCGCCAGCTGAAAATGTTGGATATAATGCACTCGATATCGGAAATCAAATTGATCCGAGCAGCGATGTTGAAAACTTAAATCTTGACGACATGGATAATCGGGAAGGTCCTCTGTTTATTCTCAGTTCGCCTCAGCGTTCGCCGCAGCGTTCGCAAGCTCAGTCATTCTAGTTACTATTATAATGACTACTTAAAAAACATATTGAATATAAATAATTCCCATAACTAAGTATGTCAATATACAACCCATTAATTTTATTACACAAAATCAGTCTTTAATTTCTAGACTTTCTATGGTCATTGAATTTAAGTCTACAACGGCAACTATTCCGGTTGAGGAAAATGATGGCACCGTGAGTAGCTTAACCTTCTTTTCAGATCCGAATTCACGTTCTTTTAGTGCTGAAGCATTACCTACAAAATACAAATGGGGCAGCTCTTGTAGGATTAGAGGATCTTCTAGGTAGGGAAAGGACCAGAGCGTATCGGGAGATGTTGGGGCTATATGTCGCCAATTAAGGGTTTTCTCCATTAGATCTAAATCGCTAAAAACATCATTATGGTCATATCTGTGCAAATCATCTATCGACTGATTTGAAATACCTAGCATATTAATGCCTTGGAAGTTCAAAAACTGTGGGTTCGTACCCATATTTAGTGTTTTGTCGGCAATAAGGGGTCTGCACTCATTAAAGAGAGTGGGATGTATTGATATTTGAGGGAACGCAGTAGAAGTTGGATCGCTCTCGCCTGGCATTAAAAAGACAGGCAGCACCCTACAAAAGCTGGCTAGCAAAAGGTCTAACTTAGACATAGCTGCGCCATTTACTGGCGATCTTAACATTCTCGAGCCAACTAAAGTTGGATCAGCAGACTTGACGCTGTTTCCGCATATGATCAAAGCAACAATTTCAGGAGTCAGAGCTAAATGCTCTAGAAGTGTAGTGATTCGCAAATCCTCATGGTCAACATCGTCAAGATTTAATCCTGATAAAATCGCTACTTTTCCATGAATTTCGGTAGAAATGTCGGAAATTGGTGCTAAGGATGGGTATGCTATATCGACAGCATCGAAGACACCATTTGTGGTTTGCATTCCTAAAATAGACGCTACTATTCCCGTTACTAGAAACTCTTTGTCACAAAGCGCGCCTCCAAGTAATATCCTGCCATGTTCATCTTCAAGATAAATTTCGTCGTTATCAGTTGTGTACTTTAGCGGATGGTCTGGTTTAACTCCATGGTAAGTTTTCTTGAGATCATTAAATATATTGGTTTTATTTGCTGGTTTCCTTACTATCACACCAGTACAGTATGCTAATTTTCCAATTTGAAGATCCAAAACACGTTCTTTAGCATCAGCCAATTGCTTCCAATCAGAAGGCACCTCGATGTATTTCTTTAAAACTTTCAGCCTATCTTGATAGATATTGGTATACTGACGGCCATAACCGGGTTTATGCTGGAATTTATCACTAGCTTCCACCTGTATCCTTATTCTTTCAGAGAACATGAGTGGGCTAGGGTGAAGAGCTCGAACCACTCCTAGCGCAGCTATATAACAATGCTATTTTTTCTAATGGACTATCTCTACTTCAACATATACTGATATTCTTTTTCATCTGAAATGGTGTCACTGAAAAAATGCAGAGCAGTTCCATACAATAAAAATGAAAAAGAGGAAGGATATACAAATATATAACGTGCTTTTATGAAATAAGATAGAGAGTGATGGTCTTAGTAGTTACTTTGATCATCGAGATATTATGACATCTTATAATAAATAAATAGGTGGTTTAGATGAACAGAAGTGTTTCTATTTTCAGATTCAAATCTATTGATTAGCACCAATTGCCCAACCTAGACCGCTAACCAATAAGTTAGAAATTTGGTCTCTTTTGCGACGTTCTTCACCATGAGACTCGGTCGGGGCCACTTGTGAGCCTTGACTAACAGCTCTTGATGAAGTCTTGCTTGAAGATTTGGAACTGCTTTGATTGTTTTGATTGCGCATAACCGTTCTGTACTCCGAATCTAAAGTATTCCAAGCAGAGAGCACGGAAATCAGATCACTTTCAGAGCATAGCTTGAGACAAGTAGATAAATAATTCCGTTGCTTTTTCAAAATATGCACAGGTCTTTGAGAATCCCACTCAACAGAAATAAACTTCCCCGCTTGGTAATAAGCAAGCCAATTCTCAGGCGTACACTCTAGCTTCGTGTCAACTAGTTCTTGGACAGCAGTAAAGTTGTCATCAGCCAAAGCAGCTTCAACGCATAGCTGTGCGACCTGGTCAGGGGTAGCGCCATCAATTTGGCAAATAACCGACTTCAGCTCAGAAAATTTCAAATAAGCACGAGGATGAGCAGCAAGAACCCTACTTAGAACTTCAGTTCCTCTTTGGGTCATGGTAAACCTAGGATCAATATCATATAACTGATAGAGCTTCTGTGCTATTTCATACTTTTTTTTCAAGTTTGCATCTATATTTGCAATTTCCAGTGATGTCAAAACTTGAGACAATTCCAAATCAGGATTATCCAGATACTCATCACATATTTTCTGTACCTCACTATTCACAAGATGAGAATACTCAACGGAAACAGATTTTAAGAACATAAACTTGGATCTTCGAATAGCAACATAAATGCTTTTAGATATCAAGTATTCTTCATCAACTTTGATGAATAGGTGCGACTTCAATAACCGTAACTCGTTTAAGTTGAAGCTGGCGCTGGAGAACAATACCTTAATAAACAAGTCTTCTTGGACAGCTACAGAGCCTTGAGACCAATCCGCAAGTTGCAAGAAAGTATAATCAGAGAACTTTTGCGTGGAGGCAGCTTGCACGAGGCCTTGCATTAGTTCATATGTCTTAGAATTAAAGTTAGTTAGATCAACTACATCATTCACATTTTGAACAATGTAAGGCTGGACCTTATCCAAACATTTTTGAACAGTCTTATAATGCCTCGCCTTCAAGCTCAAACAATTTCTTAGCACAGCACTATATAATTCTGGCCAACGTTCAAACCCACAATCCACAAGCAGTTCTTGTGGTAAATCCGAAATATAATCAGCAAGAATGTCCAACCGACCTTTATATGTCAAGTAAGGAAGAACTACAATATCCAATCGCTGCCTCAAAGTCCACTTTGGATTAGGAACAGATATCAACAACTCGAAAACTTCAGTTGCATCTAATTCCTCGTATTCGACTAAGCTAATATCTTTGAAATCTCCAGAATTATTTGAGGTTGATAGTTTTCGATACAATAGAAGTGTGCGCAAAATTCCGTCCGTATAAACCGGATCAACGCCCTCTTCAAGTGCTGGAATAGTTAGGTTTCGATATGCATCATCAGTTATTCGCAAACGCACCTTGTAAAAATATGAAACAGTAGAATCGCGATCTTGGAGCGACGAAACCCAGCCTTTACGTGCACATTCAGCTGAAACGTACTGAGCAATCTCTGGGTCTAAGGTATCAGTTTTGGGGCATTCGATCGATTTGAAAACTGCTGTTCTTATTTGCGCAGTTTCTGGTAAGAAAGCGATGCATAAAGAATACGGGGAAGCAGGATCAAAGTCGCTTTCGTAGCTGAATGGGAACGAGCTTGGAACCTCGCCACGTACAAGCGTCTCAATCACCATGCTGACAAATTACAGGCGACCTCAGTTTGTTCTTGTGATACTACATATCAGGAAACAACAAGACAAAGTAACTTAAAGTTACTTGTAGATACTGACGAACGCTAAAGGTCACTTCAAATTTTCTGAAGTTTCTCCTAGCTCCTTTTATTAGTATCTTTACTGTTGTACTAGCATTATTGCGTTACTCTAGCACACCTTTAGTCGTGAGAAAGAAAGCGTTCAACAACATTGCTCCTTTGCTGGCCAAAAAAGGAGATATTCTAAATTTTTGTTTTTACAATCGCCCACATAATCCATCGGTACAATTCTTAATCTCTGGAAGTTCTAATAATACAGCCTGAATGGAAATTTTAAAAGCACGGTCGGAATCACTTTACGTCACACTGAGCGACCCGCTCTTTGCCAAAATTAAAGAAGCTTGCCAAAATTCTGATGCCTCTGAGATCGATTTGGCAATAGCCGAATATTCAAATCTTCTAATAAGTCTAAACCACATGCATACAGCTCGAATAAAGGACCTCGAATGTATCAAGTCTGAAGTTCAACAATTAGAGAGTGATATTCAAGAAATGGAAGAGGTCATAAAGTCTAATGATGATACAATTGCTTCTACACAGCAACAACTCGTTAAAACCAATGGAGAGATATCTTATCTGCGTAAAAGCTTTGAAGTCCCTGAGAAGGTTAATTTGAATGGCAAAACTGTAGTTTTGAATCTAGAAAAGGATACTGTACAACAAGATCAGGATCTAGTATCTTTAGAAGTGGATAAGAAGGAATTGACTAGATTGATCTCTGTCGGTACAACAGGTTTTGATGAATACATTGAGGCCACTGCACGTGTGCTTGAAACACTTAAAGAGTACAAACAGAAGTACTTCAAACCTTCTGGCGCTGCTCGAAAGAGCTTAGTTGAAAGTTTGAGAAATGGCGGTAAGCAAAAGTCATCCGAAGTAGAGCAGGAGGATTCTGATTCTAAAAGCATCCAAGATGACTTTGATGAAATGGATATCGATGAAGGTGCCAGTGGCTCTGAAAAGCAAATTAAATTGGAGGATGCCACACAAGTCACTGATAGGGACACTACACAATCGAATGAGGCAAGCACCCCCTCTGATCAAGCTTCTAGCCAACATGTTTCTAATTCCGAGGAAAATCCCAATAGCCATGATAATGAACAAGCCACTAATGTAGAACCTGAAGACGAAGCTGATATTGAAGCTGATGTCGAAGCTAATGTTGAAGCTGATGTAGATGCTGATGTAGATGCTGATGTAGAAGCTGATATAGAAGCTGATATGGAAGCTGATTTGGACGCGTCTAACCCAAATTCAGCTGTTGAGGAATAAATTAGAGCATTAAATCCTTTTGATAATTATTAAAATTGTTTATTTATTCATTGCACACAAACTTTATAATCCGCTGCTTGATCTTGAAAGCTGCTTGAATAATTATTGAAATTGGAAAGAGCTTTTAGAGAAAGACTCGCTTAAAGGGATTCATATCTTAAGTATACTAGTAAAAAAAATAAGCATTTATTATTCTCTTAATACAAAGCGTACAAGGTATAAAGCTTGGATAAATAGATATCTTGAGATAATGCACATTATAAAGTTGTTGACGTTTAAATATACACGTGTGTGGTCACGGCTGGTTGCTTTCTACAAGCGTCATACTTACAGACCGCAATGCTAATGGTGCCGATGGTGGCGGAGGGAATTTGAATTCTAGACTGTCCCTCAAGCTTCCCTGATTCATCGATACTGACTTCCGAGGTTTCATGAGGTTTCTGAACTTAGAAAGTTCTTTCTCACAGGTCAGTTGATGTTCTTGGTGATTCATTCCAATGTAATTCTGCGGCACGCAACGTGAACTCGAGTTCACATAAAATTTACTATATCCACCCTCTAGTACCACTACATTGGGATAGAACAAATTTGGGTAGTTGGAAGCATTCAAGTCTCTATCGCAGTGCCTCAAATGGTTCGCTAACATAGGGCTACGATAAGCACTATGCTCGCAATGAAAGACGAGCAATGACTTCATCGAGAAGGAACATTCCCGCTGCTTGAATAATAAGTCCTCAAGTTGCTGTTTACTATTGACATTCATAGCACCTTCAATGTGACCACCTTCATACTCGTATTCGAATCTGCAGTCAATTATAATGATATCGGTAAAGAGAGACTGGAATTCGCCATCAATTGCTCTACATAGCGTAGAGGCTGTAATTCTTCGGAAAGGATCTTGACGAATACTAAAAGTTGGTAATGGACAATTTGGGTGTTCTAAAACACTTAAACATTCGACAGGTGGTCTGTTTGTTATCGGATCTTGTAACAACTGCTCTGGGGTAGCAAAAAGACTTTGTGTCCTTCGTGCTTTTGCTGGGAATCTAGTAGAAGACAAATTTTTGGACCTTGATACAGCCAAAGGGCTCATTTGCATATCAGATGAATCCTCAGATCTCTCCAAGCCTAAAGAAAAGGAGAAAGGTATTCCTAAAACAGAATTATTAGGTCGGTGGTATATAGCCTCAGAGTGTGCTGGCTTGTGTTCAGGGGAGTCGACGTCAACATCAGTTTCAGTATCATTCGAAGTGTCTATATCACAATCAGAAAATTGTGTGTCAGGGCTCTGAACTTCCAGTATCGGAAGACAAGCTTTCTTTGGAGACCTGCATTTGGTCTCATGTCTGCGACTCCCAGAAAAGGCGCTATTATTACAATTTCCAATGGTAGGCGAATTTATAGAACTGACAGAGCTTAGCGAACTGACTGTACTTATTGATCCTAACGAGTTAAGAGAGTTTACTGAACTCGAAGAACTTATGGAGCTTGTGCTACCAGAAGAGGCACGTCCAGCGTGTCTATGGTATTGCATCTTGCATATCGTAGTCTTGTTTATGGTGTTAGCATTAAAAGGATCGGAAAACTCTGGCTTATCATACAAAAGGGAACTGAAAGAATTTATTCGATTGTGGATGCTTTTGCAAGCAGAGCCAGACCTGGTGCCTCGAAATTTTGAAGTCCTAACTGGTTTGCAAGGGCTCAGATCCTCGAAGTCGCTTTCCTGTCCATCTGCAGGTAAACTGAATGAGAACTCTGTTAAGCTTGTTGCACCATGAGGATACAGCTCAAACCCCATAATTATCTCTAGCAGTCAGGCAAAAATGGGACTATTTGCAAAACAAAAAAAGAATGAGGCTATCAAAAATGATTCTTTCAACTTTTTTGTCTTATAACAAATCAGTGACAATAATAGTTTTGCCAGGGGTAATGACGACAAAAACTGTTACTGTTTATGTTTACTATTTTCTTTGGATGCTGCTATAAATATAGATATAGCGCAAACAAGAGGAGACAGTAATGTGTGCTGGTTTTATGTCGTGTATATTAAACAACAAACACTAGCACAGTATTGAACAGCCTTTTTAAAATAGAGTAAAAGAATGACGAAAATGCAAATTCAAATATTATTTACGACGTACTAACGGACCCTTTTATCTGTACGCGTGCTTAATCGCTCGCTCGATAGTTCGGGTGAGAGGGTTAATAACGTGCTGTTTAGTCCAAATATAACAATACAGTATAAACAATGCAGAAAAATAATTTAAAAAACCTCTGAAAGTTGATATCAATGATCCATCACTATACTCTTTATTTCCACTCTTTTATAATTATTTCCTTCGAGATTTAATTGTTTTAGGCTTGGTTCTAACAAGATTCCTTCAGTATACCAGAAACAACAGTTGCGCTTCAACGCGCAACGCGCGCTAGCGTTTAGATACACAAAGCCAATGCATTACCCTTAACCTATTTATATTCAACGCGCTGAATTCTACCGTAAAGTGTGCACGCAAATCATAAAAATAACAGGACAGCAGCTTTTAGTATCCTTTTTAATTGATGCTGTATTGCTGTTCAATAAACATCAATCAAATGTAGTGCTCTTAATACCATGTGATTCACCAGAATATTAAGGTCATTGCGTTCATGCATATCATTGAAGCAATAGGGTAGGGCTCGTGCATGGCAATAATACCATTTACGCTTCTAACGAGTAGCACCAATATATAATATTTAGAGATGTGTCTAGCTTTCTGTTTTGATATCATATTCTTTAAATGTGACTCCTTGTAATTTGATTATCCTCCGGTCCTTTAATTCGTAATTCCTATATTGTTTTGAGCAAGCTTTCAGCTCCAAGTATTTGTTTATATAATACGTGCGAGCATCTGCAGTCTTTTGATTCTCTATACTGCCATGTACAAACGAAAAGGTCTTATATTTCCAAATCGTTTGTCATAACAGTGGTTAGTGGAGAATTTCCTATTATCTTATTATTTTTGTAATCTTTAAAACTACTATTAGCATATATCCACTGCATAACGGCTTGGTTCCTATTACGATGGCTATGATCTGTGCGTAATGTTTACCATGCACAAAGGTACGGATCATAATCAGGTGACCAACCCTGATTCAGAAAATACTCAGGGCTAATATAAGGTATGCTCGATCGAGCGCGCATTTTTATAACGCTTATTTGGAATGCATATGAGTGATCTGCTGTTAACGTGAATTAAAATGAAAAAAATTTTTGCACATATCAAACGCGTACTATTTAAAGTTTTACTATTCTAAACTCATTACATTTACTCAGAGTTTCTTTCTTTGACATAGGTATAGATTTCAAGATGTATTATTATTATTGTTATTATTACTGATCAGTAAACAATTTTGAAAACAGTTTTATATATGAAAGACGTGTATTATTGAGTCTAAATATAAATTTACGCGTTTTATTTGTTTACTTAACAGTAAAATTTATTCATTTAATTAAATAATAATAATTATTGAATCAAACCAATTAATTAAACGAATATCTAATCTTAAATCTTCTGAGGTGATAAACAAACAATGTTTGTATTGAACCCATATACCTCAATAACGGTGCGAGAATCCAATACGTGATTCACGACAAGGATTTCTTGCAGATATTCATATTCATAACTTTGTTTTCGTTATAAAAACGATTTATTTAGAAAAATATTGGAGGGGATTTGGCAACAAGGACCGTACGTACGTCACATATGTCATCTAAATAAAGTACACCTCTAGATAAAATGTAACCAACTTATCTTCATGAAACGAAACTGAAATTGTAGCTAGAGTTTACTTGCAGTAATTCAGGTGCTGAGAGGTCCAACATATCTATAGTGAAACTCGACTACCTTCACTCTATGAGAATTAACTGGTATTTTATATACAGCTCATCTATATAGTGAATCAGGAATTGAAGTTCGAAAGAATAAATAATTTTTACAATGAAATCAGTCTTATATATGTATAACTGCTTAACAAGCTGATCTCAGTATTTCAGAAACTTCAATGTACAGCTATCGTGTTTGTTTTGAGCTCTAAAACTCCTATGATAAAACATCCATAGATAGAAATCAAAGCGTCATCGTCTTCAGAATATACTCTAATGAATAGCTGACGTCTAGCATTTCTGACATTCTGTTCAAATGCCGTTGAGTATAAGGAGTAATTGTGCTTAAAAGAGCCATAGTCTTGCTATTCTTCAAACGAGTATTAGCCTCAGGACCTAATAGAATTGCATTGAGTACTCTTTGAGCCAATATGCTGGTCTTACCATTTGTGTTCCAATCTCTGATCCTTTCCAAAAGGGTATACAATTCATCACCCTCAAGATTCTGGAGAACATGATCAACAGATTTCATTCCAGTGATCGAGTCAGGCTCCAAAGACTCATGAACTTCATCAAAAAGTTTTAGTAGACGCAAGGGCCTATTTAATTTCAGTGCAATTCGAATTGCCCTGTCCCATTCTTTAGCTCGGATACTATTATCCAGATCTTGCTGCATATTCAGCATGTCTTCTTCTTCCTGATCAACTCTTTGTTGTTCTTCTTCAGTGCAGTCTTCCCAGATATTGACCACTCCGTCTCCAGCACCAGATATCAATTGATTTGTTTTGGAATCCTTTGACAATGCCCAGACCTTGTCTTCATGACCGTCTAAAGTTGCAGCACATTCATTAACCTTCATGTCCCATATCTTAACAAGCCCGTCACCTCCTGCGCTAGCAACCAGCGTTGATGTGTATGGAACGACCTTTAATACACTATTAAGGTGTCCCTCAAAGGTGCGAATACAAGTATAATCATTTAAACTCCACATTCGGACACATTTATCGCCACTTCCGCTGATCAAGGTATTGTTATATCCAAATTTGACGCTCCAGACTCCACGTTTATGTCCCTTTAATATACCAACTACGTCTCCAGTTTCTGTATTCCACACTTTAATTGTCCTGTCTTGGGAACCAGTTGCAAAATTCACATTATTAGAGGAAACATCAATTGCATTGATGTCTTTATCGTGAGCTTTGCGTGTATATATCGCCTGGCCATCAGCACCCCATTTCTTGACAGTTAAATCCTGTGAGCCAGTCAAAGCGAACTGCGGAATATCTGAACCAGTACTCAAAGAAACAGCACCTACCGGTCCAGTATGGCCGGAGAAAACGACTTTGCACTCACCCGTCTCTAAGTCCCATAATCTAGCCTCCCTATCTTTACCACCAGAAAGCAACCATCTGCCTAATACACTTATGGCTAATACGATATCCTTATGACCCGTCAGTGGAGTAAACTCTAACAAATTTTCATCCAAATTAGCGATTCTTAAATCTTTAGAGTTAGTTGCTAGCACTAACTTTCTTTTGTAGGGCAAAAGATCGATAACTTCATTGTGATTCGTACTGAATGTTTTGCTATGTTTTAAAATACCATTTCCGTCAACAGTATAAGAGTATATGCTTTGGTCAGATAAAAGAACATATACCAGTTCGCTTGTATTACCAGTGTTTAAAACTCTAACAAATTCAGCCTCATCAGATTCTAATTTGAGTTCACTAATAACCTCTGCAGTCAGCGAGAGTGTTCTAATGCTCTTTGGAGAAAGAACGTAGATGTATCCTCCAATTACACCTATTGACTCCACCTCTTCCATAATTGGTATTGTAGAAGTCAAGTTAGAATCGTGCCAGATAGAGACAATTTTGTCCCTGCCACCACTTAACAACGCTTCGCCGGAAGATGTCCAGTATAAAGATGTTACAGTGTTGGCATGATTTTGAAGAACATATTTCTGCTTTCCTGCGACCAAATCCCAAGAAATAAGCTTACCGTCTTCGCTTCCACTAGCCAGACGCCAATCACTGTCGCCTAATGAGCCATAAAAAGAAACAGCTGAAATAGGAGAACCATGTCCCTTCAAGTTATGAGTCAATCGCAAGTTCCGTATATCCCATACCTTTACCGCACCTTCTGAGCCACCAGATGCAGCTAAACTAGACGTAGGATCAATATTAAGTACTAAAATAGCAGATTCATGGGCTTTGGCAAAAGTGTGGACTAATTCTTTTGTTGGTATAGAGTACACATGTATTTGCAACGACCTGGATGCTACTACCAACAGTTCCTTGTCTGCGGAAATGCTCATGCAAGAAATTTGTTCACCATCACCCTCAAACTCAGCAAGAGTTTCACCAGTTAACAGATCAGAAAGTAAAATATTATCATTGAGAGATGTCGCTATTAGATTATCTCGCACACTCATAGCAAGGCTAGAGGATAGCGGTTTGATGGACTCTATAGCTTTAAATAACATTTCGATTCAAGAATTCCTATTTAATTGAAATTTTAAATTTTAATATTATTTATTTCCACAAGCTGCTCACTAAAATGAAAAAATGCACCCTTAAAGATCATCACATCTTACCTAATAAAATTGGCACATGATATTGGTACACTTTACACTTTACATTTCCTGTTTTAATACTTGCAATCTTTACTGCTTTATGGCTTGAAGCTCATAGTGAAATACTGTAATAAATGTCACAATGCTAAAAATTACTGCACATACGTTGAAATTTTCAGAATTTAGTAAGTTTCATGCAACTAATAAATTTGAGTTCATGAAATTTTTGATTTACATAGTGGATACAAGATAGCGCCGGATTGGAGACACAGAATACGTATAAGGATATGATTTACATTTATATAATTGAGTTCGCTAGTGCGGTTAGACGCTACTAAAACCGTTCTAATTCTGAACACCTATCATTTATCTATAACACAATTAACTCAATCAATTCGTTATCTTTCTTTCTGAAAGGCGACAGGTAAGATCCTCTTCTTATAATCATAATTCAGCCTTAATGTCTGGATTTCATAAAAACGATGTGGTTTCTGATATGCATCATAAAGGAAAGAAGCTAAATACTACTTATTGTAATACTGTAATAATAATGAGTGATCGGAAAGTGTAGAAGACTTATAAAAACATGTATTTAGCGAGGTGCCTAGCAATTGTATAATCCAGGGTACCAATATGGGCCATATGATTCTATCAAACATCTCTTTTGCATGTGATCCCTGTCTCCAGTGAATCTCAGTACGACATGGAATCAATATTTTTAAGTAAAACCACGGATAAATACACGATAAAACAGATAAATACCGCTGCTTATTAGATATTTTCCCTAGAATTTAATATTTACTCTGTCAAATATATATTCCAGTGTCCTTAATACAGTGAGTTGAAACGTTGGCTTGATACGATTCAACCCGTACCTTAGGCTTGGTGACCCAACTCCTACGTAATATAACACATGGATATAAATAAAGTGGTAAACAAGCCTACATCAGGAGGCCTCGTAGTCCTGCGAAAGGTGAGATTTGCTTAAGTGAGCGACATCATAAGCGGATAGAGATTATCATAATAAATAATAGATAAATAAACAAAGAAAACTAAATTTCGTAATTCACCCTCTTCCCTGCAAAATGAAGTTCTGTCGTTGTTTGTTCACAGTAGTCCCTCTGATTGTTGTTCTTCTTGCAACTGTTCCTAAGTTCTTTGAATATTTGATGTTAAATCATCTTCCTGCGAACTACGTATTCCAGCCCGAAGAACTTCAGGCCATTGTTAAGAGGAGCATCAACTCTTTGGAGGTAGACTTTACTGCTGAGCAGATAATGCAGACCGTTCACGCAAACCTCAAGGAAAAATACCCTAAGTACATTGCCGATATGGCTCCTGAGAAGTGGGTTTTCAATAACGCCGGAAACGCTATGGGATCTATGATTATTCTCCACGCTTCCTTTTCTGAGTATCTAATTTTCTTTGGATCAGCGATTGGAACAGAGGGCCACACTGGTACTCACTTTGCCGATGACTATTTCACAATTCTTTTCGGCCAGCAAAACGCTGCTTTACCCAACGCTACTGTAGCTGAGAAGTATCTCCCCGGTGATCTTCACCATCTTCCCTATGGTGTGAACAAGCAGTATAGTATGATTCCCGGTACTTTCGCGTTAGAGCTTGCTCAGGGTTATATTCCTAGTATGCTTCCTTTCGGTATGGTTGAGATGGTGACTTCAACCTTGGATTACCAGTCTTTCTTCAAGACCGTACGTCTTACAGCTCAACAAATGCTTGGCAATTTAATGAAAGGAAAGTTTTAAAAGATTTTCTTGTAAATTTACGTTGAAACAGCTGGTGACGGATGTAAGATTATGAACTTTATAATGTGTAGTTATTTAGCTCTCTTTAATTCTCTAAACTATCTTGATTAAAACTTCAATGATGCTTTAAGTTTTTTAACATTACTAGCTATAAGATGTTGGCTAATATCACTTAAACGTTGCAATGCTAGCAATTCATATATTGCGTGGTGTCCGGATATGCAGACATTGTTCAAGAGACGATACACAGGGCACTACTTCGCACTGGTGCTTATAGCTTACGCATGTAATATATGAGCTTCACGCGTTTTGTGTGCGTGCCGTTCTGTCTAACACCAGATTAGTCATTAACATCTGTGCAAGATGTGGTCCGCTGAAGACGCATCGCCAGCTAGTCTCTGTGAACTTGCAAAGCAAATAGATGCTAGCGGAAGGTGGGCTAGCTTTCTTTCACCTCAAGAAAGACAGCTTTTTTTGGCGGCATTGCATAGCAACTTGACCACATGGACAAAGTTCATCAACGGTAAGATACCATGTCAACTTAGAGTTCAACAACCCGAAGAATCGAGCTCTACAATTATAGACATGGATCCTGTAAAATTGGCTTTTAGAGTGCGTTATATGTTATGGGAGAGAAGTATAGAGCTGCATGGTGGAATAGAGGGAGCTGACAGAAACTATCGGAAAGCTAGCATAACCGGAAACGCTGGCAGTAGAGACCGAACTTCCAAAAACAAGGATGTGAATAGCTTGTCACAAAATTCACACCCACTCAATGCGAGGGATAAAGGATCTGATAGCGATTATGACGATGAGAGTGATGAACAGGAAGAGGTTGATGAAAGCTGCCCTGAGCAACTGGTTGTAGATACTAAAGCCGAAGACTTGGAGCCTGACGCAACAGGACGAGTCACGGCAGTACTGAATGCTAGCCAGATGTACGATACATTCGAACAAGATCAGGATAAGCTAAAGTTATACAAAAGGCTTAAAGAAAGCGATAAGCAAATCCAGAATGAGAATATAGACGTTGACTTGGATCTGGAACTAGCTGATCAAGATATTCTAGAGGAGAAAAGTGGAAGCAAGAACGGCCCTTTATCTTCGTTAGCAAAAACTGCTAGCTTTGGTTCCGCAAACTTATGCTTAAAATATCTTCTAGCGCGTGTTGAAAGTCAAAGAGATATCGTTAAAGTAAGCGATACAGAACTCCGTCAATTAATAAGTGATGTCAGGAAAAATAGATCCAAATGGGCCAGCGAAGAGCGCATAGGTCAAGAAGAACTGTATGAAGCATGTGAAAGAGTTGTTATGGAACTAAGAGGCACTACTGAGCATTCAACCCCATTTTTGAATAAGGTTAGTAAAAGAGAAGCTCACAATTATTATGATATTATCAAGAATCCAATGGATTTAAATACTGTAATGCGGAAGCTTCGAGGACTTCAATATAATTCTAAGCAGGAATTTTTAGATGATTTGAATCTAATTTGGAACAATTGTTTGACATACAATTCCGATCCAAGACACTTTTTGCGTGCGCATGCAATAGCTATGCGGAAAAAAACTCAGGCGCTGGCGCCTTTGATTCCTGACGTAGTGATTCTTCTGCGCGCTGAGGTTGAGGCACAAGCAGAAAAACAGAAGAAGAGAAGGCATAGTGAAGTTGAGGGTCTTTCAAGCCAGAAGGGCCAAAAAGGCCAAAAAGGCCAAAAGAGGAAAATAGGTAAGAGTGTAGTATCTGAAAGTACTACCGATATGAATGACGATGTAAACTCTGAGAATGGAACAGATACTGCAGACTCAGGAAAAGATAAGCTGGAAGATGCAAGCGATACAAATAAGATAGGCGATGTTAGCGAGAACAGCGAAGAGACAGATATGGCAGCTGGTACACAAGGTTCCAATGATCCATTGCCTGGATCCAAAGAAGAAAGCGTACAACCATCAGAAGTCGAATCTGATGACAAGATGGTTTCAGAGGATCCTAATGACGAGTCTCACATTGCAGACACTACAAAGGAGGCAGAAGAGGAATATAAGGCTCCAGATGTTGAATCATCATTTTGGGATAGTGCAACCAGAAAATCACGTATCCAGTTAATTTTGAACAGACGAGCATTGTTCAAGAATAATAAACTTCAAATGAATGCTAGAATTTTTCCTCGCTCACCTGGTCTGATGTTACGATTCGATAGAACAATGGGCCATTTGCAACCACCTAATCTAGATCTTAGCAGTCTCAGTCTTGATGGTGTTGGAATGAACGATATTAATGATTTATCAGAACTTGAACCAGACGAACCGCTATTGGTAGAATACATGGTTAATGCAGGTGTACCTGCGCCTTTAAAAAATGATTCCAACGAGAGCATCAGGTCAGTGATACCTAAACTAGAAGATCTTGCCCCTTCCAAATACATCGGCCGTGGTCTTTTAAATGAAATTGTTTTGAAAAACCTTAATAGCATGCAGATGATTCGCCGTCTCTGTGCAAAGATCCTCTATGTCAAGGATCTGCAGTCCGCTGAGTTCCATCAAGTGGATTTGAATTCAAGTTTGAGTTTCCAGCAGGCTAGCCAGGAATTCGCCGAGATCAAAGATCCAGAAGAGGATATAAGCTCCAGATTACCAGGTGCTTCCCCGTTAGATTTCCGCGCGGCTAACAGCAGTATGAAGCGAGCTGTGGCCAAAATGTGCATGCTTGCTGGATTTCAGTCAACTGAGGTATTTGCAATCGAGCTTCTTGCATCATTAACGAGTGACTACCTTATGAAGCTAGGAACTAATATAAAGGCCAACCTGGAGGCTCCAAATTCTTCTGGGAGCTTCTCAAGTATAGTTGAGATGTCTCTTGCTGAGATGGGTGTGCCTAAATTAAGTCAACTTACGAAACACATAAGTAACGACATTCTACTACGAGGAAGGAGGCTAAGCCGGTTCAAACAGAAACTGAATACGACACTTGTAGATATTTTGAAACCAGAAGTCGATAAATACAAGGATGAACAGTTCAACGACAATAGTGATCAGTTCTTATTGGGTCAATTCAGTAGCGAGTTAGGAGACGACTACTTCGGTTTCAAAGAATTGGGAATTGATAAAGAACTTGGAATATCCAACATTGCAATCCCATTCCACCTTTTACAACAACGTGTCAACAATAATGGTCCAAAGGATCTATCAAAAAGCAATTCTGAATTACAGTTCAGCGTTCAAGAATATGAGCCTCTTTGCAGAGAAAATATTCAGTATATGCCAGCGATTTTGCAGCCAGCCTTTACAAAATATTTGGATCAGCTAAAGAGCTCCGTGAAGCAAGGCAACCCTGACGAAAAGGTTCCTGAACTTATTCAAAAAGCTTTAGACACATCTATAAGCTCTAGGGCAAAAGTCCCTTCTAGTCTGAAACCAGGAACTCGTAAGAAAAAGTTTATAAATGCTTTCATTCTTCCAGAAAAAATTATTGTACAACCGAAGGTCGAAAGTGTAGATATCGGCTCTGCTTCTATCAACAATGAACGTGTTTCGCAGCCTCTTCAAGAAAGCATACTTGGTCAAAAAAATGACGCGAACGGAATACAGAATCAAAATAAAGATTCAATGAAGCTTGAGATAGATGCTAGAGAATCAGAAACCACTGGTGACCACGAGAAAA
Organism: Starmerella bacillaris; assembly: GCA_030020325.1. Classification (NCBI taxonomy): domain Eukaryota; kingdom Fungi; phylum Ascomycota; class Dipodascomycetes; order Dipodascales; family Trichomonascaceae; genus Starmerella; species Starmerella bacillaris. The sequence continues at coordinate 4,030,700 of JAPDUH010000001.1, forward strand.
ATAAATCAGATGACCAGGCTGGTGAAGTTGAATCAAAACAAGACTCTCTACAGGATCAAAGCTCTACATCTCAAAATGCAGATGACTCACAGATAATTGGTGATGATATGGGCTTGTTTGACGAAGATGACTTGTCGAAAAACGGGTTTAGTTTAGATGACGGCATCGGATCGAGTTTATTATTGTAATTGTTTATATTTATTGCTTAAAGTGTACTTTTTTTAATTTTCCAACTAGCTGTACTTGAAATTTTCGTGCTCATCCAATTTGATAAGTAAATGAACAAATTAGCAATAGAACTGTCCACTCAATCTTGTTATTTTTTCATCATCTAGAGAGTATGATTGCTACGATTCCAAGCCTGCTTTACACAATTTGACTCTGTTAAATAGTTTCTATTCGTGGTGTACCATCATTACAAGCATTAAAGTCACTAAATACCTATACATAAGTGATATTAGTAGCTACACAAATGTAGCCTATGAGCCCTTTACCCTTTAACTATGTTTTTTTTTAATATTGCTTCCATGCGGTCTGCTAACAGCGTTATAAATGCTACCTGTGAGTAAGCCAGTCAGGGAATCAACCAAAAAATCACTTTTTAGACTGATTATTGAGTTGTTTTATCTTATTATGATAATTAGAAGATAAGAGTTCCTTCAATTTCTCATAATGATTGGTTTGCAAGCTTTTTTTCTCTCTATTCTGAAACAGAGGCATATCAGAATCACACCGAATCGGACTTGCAGATACTTGCTGTTCTGAAAACTGTGGAAACTTGCACAATCCCTTGATTCCCAAAACAAATTCGTAAATACAATTGGACTGTGGCTCTGCTGCATTGAGCACACTGATGCTGGTGTCGTTGAGTTTGGAATCACAAGTGAAATAGAGCTTGGCTTCTCTTGGTTGCATGGTGAGGTCGCAAGTATGCCCATTCTTGTAATGTGCCAGCATCATATACTTATCATCGACAAACACAGGCTTCGTACTATTTAGATTTTCACCTTCTATTGATGAAGGTTCACCAACAGATACGAACCCACCGCCTAAAACAACATGCATGACTGTATCCTTGAAATACCTTGCTGGGAGAAATTGGCGGACGTCCGTATCATATTCAAATCTCCACCCCCAAACATCATCAAAGTATGTGTGTTGTTTGTCGTGGAATTTTGCAATCTCCTGCTGAGCTAGCCTAATGGTATCGTTATCGGGAATAGATGCAATTGAGCTGTTAATCACAGTTTTTGGGAAGGTACAAGTGAAATTGCCGCCATTAACCAGCACCTCTATCCTGTCATCGGTTTCAGGTAGAGGGTCTGATAATTCTATGTCATATACTTGTCTACTGAATACTTCAGGCAAAGGGAATTCTTGCTCCACAAATTTAAACGCCGCTACCAGTGGTACAATCAACAGATATTCAAGCATTGCAGTTCAGCGCTATGAATTACTGACCTATTATTTACACGGGATTTGGCTGGATACGTCTACCAGTTTACCAGTATACTGTGTCGTATTAATTAATATGAGATTAACCCAAACTTTATGGACGGTGTTAGCTGAGGCACGTTACAGCTATAAGCAAGTCGTAACAGTATGTAGTACGGCTGTGCGTCAGCATCTGATTGAAGTAGTTGAGATCAGCGTCGGGAGTTTTTAAGGACAAGGGTTCTTTTTCCAAACTGGAAAGAAACACTAGAATACTCCGTATTGTACACACGTAACCAGTGAAAAAAGCCGCCATGAGCCTTCGTAATAGTTCAAGCAGAATTATCAAAGCCATTTACGAAGGTGTTCCTGCTACGGGTCCACCTTCTCTCAGAACCCGCTGGTCTCGTTTGAGATATAAGTCTCCTGAGCATATGCAACCTGCCTTTGAAGAAGCGCTAAAAATCATCAATAAAGACAGCGAAAATCAGAAACTTGCTGCACAAAATGCATCTTCTTCTCAAGTACGTGAAGAGCTATATGCCAAGAGTGATATATACAATCCAGAAGTGCAATATAACGATTTTGTGAATTACGTAGATCTGTCAAACCCAACATACAAACTGCTTGCAAAAAGACGCTGGTTACGTCGTAGCATGCCTACGATGATGCAAAGAATTGAACAGTTGCATGTTATTCCCGACACTTTACCTACATTGATGCCAGAAGCTGAGACGAAAATTAAGTTCTTACTTCCAAAGTTGGACTTCATAGACCCAGGTGCATGGGTTCGCAATGATATTTGTATGCGAACTCCTCAGATTTCTATTAGTGATTTTTCTTTACCAGCTGGCACATCAGGTCATTACACAGTAGCTATTGTGAATCCGGACATCCCTGATTTAGAAAATGATTCGTTCAACACAGACTTACACTTCTTAGCCACAAATGTGGAGGCTAGCTTAGCGAACCCGATAGCGAATTGGGCAAAGAGTTCGGTTTTGAAACCTTATATGCCACCAGTCCCAGAGAAAAATGCACCAGGTCAGAGAATGTGTGTGTGGGTGATGCGCCAAGAAAATGGACATAGCAGCAACTTAGAAAATAAGGAACTAGTCTCTGAATTTGATTTACGTTCTTTTGTTTCTGAGCAAAATTTACGGCCTGTAAGTGCATTTGTTTGGCGAAGCAAGTGGGATTATACATCTCCTGCTGTCCGTGAAAAATTAGGTTTACCAAGAGGCCGCGTGTTCTACAGAGCGAGAACCGAATTTGCGGAAGATTCTGTATTGCATATCACTGAGCGTCCTAAGTGGCAGAAGGTTGATGAACTGTATCACAATGAGTAGACAATGGGGTTACATGTTCTGAATAGTATGTATATATATATGTGTGTGGTCAAATAGAATTGATAGATAGAAACTATTTTTTAATCGCAAGAAACTAGTAAACTTATGCTGTACACATACGATACAGTGCTACATACTAAAAGCTGAATGCTATAAAAAGAGTTATTCTAATTTACGAAAAGAAGAGGTTATCCACTGTATGGATACTTTACAAGTCCCACATATAATCTAAACTCTATGCACATCTATAAAAATTATGCTTCTATATGTTTAACAGCCCAATCAATAACTTTTACAGGATCGAAATCGGGGCTATCAACATCAGTTGTGGGGGCTCCCTCGATAACAGGCTTCGGATGAAGTCTAGCGTATTCTGCACGTGCCTCAGAGATAAGTTTTCGGCGGTTGTCAACTTTGTGCTGCCATGCCTCTTTATCAGCTTCCTTTTTTAGAGAATTATTGTGAATGAAGCCATAAAAAATTCCACCAGATAGGACTGTCCATCTTAGAACATTAAAAGACATATTTTCTGAATTGAAGATAAGCTGGGGTAATTTAAACCAGAAAACCTTTGAAGCTCAGCTTAACAAAGAGTACTGAACTATGTGATTGGTGATTCTAGGAATCTATCATTACATACAAACCGATTGTTGATTATATAATACACAAATGGGCTAGGTCTAGCTTGTATTTTGTTACTAATAAGAGTGACACTAATTAAATGCGTGTTTTATACAACCCAGTATCTCGTAGTTGTTCTGCATAAGCCGTACATGTATATAGCATGCACCCACCGTACGCGACAATTTGTTATAGTTTTGAGGTATTGCACTAAACTAAGTCAACGCGCTTTCATTTAATAGCACAAGCAGCGTGCATATTTGGCGTTGTAGCAGATATTATTTCTTAGCCCAGACTAGGAAAAATATATTAAAAGTGAAAATTACAAGACTAGTTAGTTCAATACCGAAAGTGTATTCCGGGAAACCATTTTCTTGTACGTTTAACCTTTTAAAATGCTTTTGGCTATCTTTTTATATACATTGTCTTTCTGCTATGGCTTTACAAATTATTCTATAGCTGCTGAGGATAGGTATGGTCATTTGCTGCCCATGGGGAATTTGCTCATTTATACAGATATTCAGCAGCTTTTTAATTATTCGATGTCAAATGAAGCTTATGATGCAAAGATTGGCGAGGGTTGCATAGGAATACTAGATCTAGCAAGTTTTGAATGCCAAACTCGAGTTCGCACCTCGAGAACTCAAGCTAACGGGTTGAGGGCAGTCTTGTATCCTAATGGAACTTTACAACAGATACAACTGATCCCAAAGCCCCCTAATACCAAACTAAATTATGCGGAACTACAAAGTTGCGCGTTGGTCCCTAGACCTACTTTGAGATCGGAAAAAATGGAAGAACAAACAGAGGACAACGAAATTGAGCCTTCGTTTTTCAAAAGAAATTGGTATTATTTTATGGTCCCAGCTATTCTGACCTTATTTTTACGAACCTCGCAAGGGAATAACGAGTGAATCAGAAGTATTTTATGCTAGTCTTATATGCTGCCGCGTGCAAACGGTCGCATGCAGCACTCTTTTGACTAGTATAGATATGGACACTTTTGAGAACTGACGTTAAAAATGATGTACCCAGGCTTGATCAGAAAATCCAACTTAATATCTGTTAATAAAGAGCCTGCCACAGAACAAAAACAAGAACAAGAGTCGGTTATAAAAGCAGAAGCAGAAGCAGAGGAAGAAACCAATGCAGAAGCAGGAAAAGAATCTCAAACTACGGATGAACAGCTGCAAGATTCTGCTCAACAGCTAAAAACTGATGAAAGCGATGAGCCTCAACCAAATAATGATACCATGGACGAGATAATACACAGGCACTTAGCCCAGATAGAATGCGTTACGACGAAATTCCACAACTCCGATATAAATATTTGCTCTGCGTTTGCAGAGACTGTCCTTTTTATAGGCGTATTAATTCTTAAAAGAGCCACAAATATTTCTAAACCGCAAAGAATAGCAGATGGTATCAAGCTGCTACTAATACTGGGATTTTTGATTTTGTATCCTATCTATGCGGCGGTGGTTATATTGGTTCTAGTATTTACTTACTACTACCTAAGGTTTCATGCCGGATCATGATCTCATTTCGAGTACTTTTAAATATCTTACCGGCTATGTATGTGTTACCACTTTGTTCTTTCCACACTTCAACTAAGAAATACCACAATTTATTGTTATCGTAGTTATATATATTGAAATATGCTCAATTGAGGATCAAAGTGCTGTGACATAGTGGCAATTGATCAGTGAATGAGCCACCTCTATTGTTGTAATTAGATTAGACATTTCAGAGGTCAAAAAGTATACACACACCAGTATGATGGAGTAAAAATTAATTAAAGAACTCGCTGCTAATAAAAAAAATATGTTTTGCCCTTTCTCTTATTCTAAGACATGCTCAATTGTGTTTGATATGCTCATTTCTATTATTTCACTAACTCTATCAACTCAATCTTAAGCCTACTAGTTTACTAATCAAACAGATTGACGGTGATGAGTGCAAATAAGGATGTCTTGCGGCTCCAGCTGCAAATTGAACACTTACAAGACATGATAGCAGAGCAAAACAGAATGTCACTTACTCAAATTGAAGTGACTGAGAGTGATAGGCGAGAAGTTCTTGAACTTGTGATGGATACTAAAGAATTGTTGACCTCCATAGCATCTAACAGCTCAACAAGAGCGTTATATGAAACATCCAGAGATAGTTACGATACAATTCTCCAAGAATTAAAGAAATTAAGCTATAATGTCAGCTCTATGGAAGTTGGAGAGCCTCAATCTGAGTCTGATTCCACATCGAAGAATAAGGAGCCACAAGTTGAATCATATGAGGTTAGCGTAACCGAATCAAATTATAATGATAATGAAGTTGAAACACAGAGTAAGAGTGTTAAACATGTTAGGTTCGTAGATGACTCTAATACTCCTTTGAACCAATTGTACGATCAAAACGAAGAATTGTTAAACCATCAAGACAGACGATTAGAAATGATTTCTCAAAGCGTTACCAGGCAACATGTAATTGGTGAAGGAATATATTCTGAATTAGACATGCACAACAACTTACTGGAAGATCTTGATAATCAAGTCGATACATCAACCTTACTACTGAATCGCGCAGCAAACGGTGTTCGTAGTTTCAATCGCAAAAGCCGAGACTATGGTGTGTGCTCTATAATCATGCTGCTTGTGCTTGTACTTTTGATTCTTCTAATCATTTAATCCTGTTGTGAATTTTAAGCATAATTTAACGAGTCACGAGTTTAGAAGCATATGGAAATGTTGTTGAGCTGAATTCAAGGAACAGTAGCAAATGCAATCAGCTGCAAAATTACTTCAAACATACAATATTTATATAACATCAACAATTTCTGTTTTCGGATATTACAATTATTTTGTTATAGAGTACTTGTTCCAATTTACATGCAAATCTATAGATATGTGCTTTCATAGCTAGAACTCTAAAGCACGGTCAAACTCCTCTTTGTTCCATTTGATATATTTTCCAATATTTTTGGTGAAATCTCCTGAGCAATGCTTATCATAAAACCTGAAGTACAATGCTCTCAATAGTTTTTTAACTTCTTGAGACATCCTTTGTCTCAAGACTGGATCAGCAACAGATGCATTTTTTTGTTGTTCCAAGAGTTCTTCGAACTCAGAGTTGAAGTTCCTGAACTTTTCCTTAACAATTTCACGGTCTTTACTAGACAGCTTGCCTTGACTCTGATTAGAGGTGACTGTGGCTTCCATTAAATAAGGAGCTAGCTTTGCCCAATTAGTGAGATACTCCTTGAAAGAAACTTGTATTAGCCTTTGAAGTCTACTAACGGCAACCTGACCCATAATTTGCATCAATTCAGATTTTTTCTCCAGCGTTTCTAAAGTGTCTGTCTTGCTGTCAGTTACAAAATGCTCTACAGCTGTCAAATTTGTTAGCATGAAAGAGCCGACTCTAGGTCGTTCCCTTAAGTGTTCTACAGCTACCAAGTGTAGAGTTTGGTAGTAGCATTCCATTAGATCACAGAAATACAGCGATAACGGGTTAGCACGCGCAGCAGGTGTTGGGTCCGAGTTAACAGCCCATTGAGGCATTGGCTTGGTGATATATACCCGCGTAGGAAGTTCACTCAGCAGTATATCTACACCGCGACTATTTTCGGCTACTGACTTGATGGTTTTCATCAAAATCATACTAGCTCCATTGACAGCATATTCGTTCGTGATATGACCTTTGCGACAATTGGCGGGAATTTCTTCGAACTGTTGTGTGAGAACAGCAATACATTGTTGCTTATTAGCGTTGAGTTCTTCCTCTGAAACCGCACTGTGTTGAGCAGTTTCGAAGAGTTGGAACAACGGCCACACTGAAGTGCCCTGTGGTGGTTGTGAAGATTGTTTTGTCCTTGATTTCTGACCAATGGAGCTTGCTTCTGAATTAGGAAATGAAGAAACAGATGGCGAGTTTGGCAATGGTGTTTCAGTTTTGGATTTTTGCGTTGTGGATGGAGCCTGCGGTTGCGGTTGCGACTGTATTTGCTGGGGTTGCTGAGATTTTAGATTTTGGCCAGCAGAGTTCGCAGGTGAGATTTGTATTTTACCGTCTAACTGCACAGGAGATATAATAGGACCTTGCTTCGCGCTAGATGATTTTGGTGTGCTTAAAGATGTCCTAGGGGATTGTGAATCCCGATTCTGAATGTTTTTGAATCCTTGTGATACCCGCTTACTTTGTTTCTGAAGATCGCTAGTGTCTTTCTGATGAATTAGATTAAGAAACTCTTCAAGCAGTCGTAGCCTATTCTCATTGGATTTGAACAGAATTGCCAAAGCGAGACATACTTCTAGAACAAGTTTAGCACTTGAGTCCATATAAAGTTGGAGCATATTTGAATTTCCACTTTGTGAAATTTGCAATTTCATTGGGTTCATGCTTTGCAAGTAGAAATTCTCTAAACTGTCTGTCATTTGCATATTTACGCTCTCTTCTGTACCTCTGAATTGATCTACAGACCCAATTAGTTGTTTAAGTGCCTCCAGGTCCTCAACATCAAATCCTTTGAACGAGGTATCGACAATTTTAGTTGGCGCAAATACGGCCTTCGCGTATTTGCCTAACAACAGCACCAGCTTACCAACACCCTCCTGATATATTTTGCGAGAAGAAGCTAACAATGCCTTAAAATTTTCATATTGTGGTCGTGTTCTCAGTTCTTTGGATAGCTGGAAAGATTTAACAACACTCGAGACGTACTTCTGCAGCCCAACATCGTTCACATCAGAATCTATAATCAGTTGTAACTCATGTACACGGCGAGCAATATCTTCAACTTCACTGAATTGTTTCAGTAGAGCAGTTAAGTTATCTTTAAAACTTCCAAAGTTCTCCGATTTATGTGCCTGAGGCACGAGTGCCTTCCTTGCTTTCATCGTCTCTTCTTGCAACTCATCAGTTTGGTGCGTGATTGAAGAGGTCAATTGGGACACCCGACTCAATGCCTCCTGTAATACGTGAATCTCGTCTAAATCTGGTGTCGCGTTCATTGTCGACGGCGAGCACTCTTTGGACTACGATGACGTAATTGTATGCTTATGGAGTTCAAATATGGTGAGAAAGACGTTTTCGGCAGGTTTTCTTTCTTTAAATGATATGTTTCAGAGTGTTTTCCTCACAACTTATATGGTAAGTTGTATATTTTTTGAGAAATCTATATTGTTTTGAAATGTAGAACCCTGGGCTTGTCAAAATTCTTGGAAATATTTTTAAGGGTTGAAGTAAATAAGTATACAAAGTTGTTATGTACACATCGATTTAATTATTTTTTGGTTTTGGTTTTGGTTTCGGTGTTTTTTCTTTTTGTTTTTGTTTTTGTTTTCGATTTTGTTTTTATTTAGGTTTGTTTTCAATTTCGGACAATTGAATTTATGCTTGATTCCTCCACTCAATTTATATTCGTGCTCAAGCTTTTAAGCTGCAGAACCATTGCTGGGTTCTTAGCAAAAATCTAGCTCTGCTCTGAGTCTTCGGCTACAGTAAATTACAAAGTCGTTCAGAAATCATCCATCTATTGGAACCAATTTGTGCCATACAGCTTACTTTTCAGTACTTAATAGTGGATACTGCCTTGTAGAATATCAATCTCAAGCAATATACCTCTTGAATTAAAATGAAGAACTTCGTGTAATTGACACACAACATTTAGAAATATATATTTACAATTTAATACTAGGTAACATTGCAGTGCGTATGTGAGTTAAGCATTTCTTTTGATTGAGATGATCTATTTCTTCACCTGTTACTCAATACCTCGAAGTTTATGCAACTCTGCTGATAATCTGTTTAATCCAGGATTACCTTTAACAGAGAAAGGAGCAAGTTCTGGCAACATTGATTCTAAGCGGCTAAGTTTTGTGTCTATTGTATCAACCATGTAATGCATACGCCATTTAATACTCTGCAGAGACTCTTCATCATTTTCAATAGCACAATTAAGAGGAACTTCACGTAACATCGATCGAAAAGCATGTCGTTCCTTCAATAGATGGTATTGGCTATGCACTAGACCAGATCCTGAAGGAACGCTAAATGAGTTACGGCGCATGGGTCGTCTAACAGGACGAATTTCTCTATTAATATTTTCGATTGAACTTTCTGTACATCTGTTCTTGTGATCTTTAAAATTAGAAACGGCGTGCCCGGAAGCTATATCATGTTGACATTTATGTGCAGCGGGTTTAAGTTTTATTGGCGTCTTCGTAATATTGTTTTGGGATACTAGCGGTTTGTTTCTTTGCATTTGGATATAAATTTAGAAAATATGAGATGAAATTTTGCGTTGTGAAAAGAAATAATTCTTATTTATATACAGATTCAGGATTGTGGATTTATTTCACACCAACAAATGAGGTTCATAAGGGCAAGGGGTTTATCGCTGAGTACCCGAACTATAAATAATGTTTCAACTATTTTCCAGCGCGCCAGCCAAGTAGGGTTGAAAGGGTGATATAACATCTCGCTGTCTGGCCATGGAAATAATTTAATAAAATGCCCTCAAGTTGTTGAAAAATTGAAAGTTATTCCACCCAGAATTGTGATTGATATAGCTGCATTAAAATACACCAAGACTCATTGAGCCTAGCCCTTGTTTGACGTCGAAGAACATACATATACAATTCTAAAATAGGAAATATTCATAGGTCCAATATGTAAACCTGATTTATCTTAGCTGTTAAATGAGTAATTTGATGTATATATATTTTCTAGCAAATAAATGGCTACTTCCACATCCTTGAGCTGCAATAGTCGAGTATGTAACTTTATTACCATTTTCCACAATACCCTACATGAACACACAAATGGCTATTACTGCACCCTCAATCCCGGTACTCATGCTGTAATTAGCGTATAATACTCCTCTTACTTTATCAGAGCTAAAGGTATGTATTTTTAGAACAGTTAAATACTGTCATTTTTTAAATATCTTTTAAAAATACGACAACGTTAGCTAGGGACTTCTTTAAATAAACAGCACTTTTTAAAGTTAGTTGTTATTAGATTGTTTGCAGTATGACCACATAGACCCATTTCAACTGCTATGAGACATAGTTATTACAAATATTTCAGTTGTACTCCTATAAAGGACATACGGAAGCCATTATTCGTTGAAGCTATTTAATTGATTAAAATAACTCACTCCATATATGACACAAGAGTTTGGCATGTATACTAAAGAAATCATGTTGTCATGTTAGTCTTTCATTTTGTAATTTTTGAGTGACCCGTGTAGTTAGCATTTTTCATGGGCTTATATGGGTTCCCAATTGAGCTACATACAATATAAATCAATTTGAAATCATTTGTTATATTAAACTTGCTTATCTATATCTGTTCCTTCTCGTTCTTCGGAATGACTCTGTCGTGGTAATGATTCTATCACCATAGAATTATAGCTTAGTTAACCAATGGATGATATTAACTCTGTTGCGTAGTAAATAAAATGTAAAGAAACAGAGGTATATCGTGTTAATACACCTCAATCATAGCTCATTGTAGTTAAGGATGACATGCCTCTATAAGGTTACAGCTGTAGACATTATTCTATAAATCAAAGCTGAAAAGAAGATGAAAAGATTACATTCAATAAACCGTGTAGTGCAAAATATATATTTAAACAAACAAAATATCATTACGACTGACTTAGCCTATCGCTTTAATATTTTGGCTAAAACGAACTGACTAAGATAGTAATGGCCAAAGCGAATCTTGGCAGATTGCTTGCACAACAAGCGCACAAATTGAAAGATTTGAATAAATCAGCTCTCGATGTAATATCACCTGCAAGAACACGCTTTGCCCCTTCTCCTACTGGATTCATGCACTTAGGCTCTTTGAGAACTTGCTTATACAATTATTTACTTGCGAAATCCACTAAAGGTCAATTTATTTTACGAATTGAAGATACTGATCGCAAAAGACTAGTTCCTAAAGCCGAAAATAATATATTGCAAACTCTGAAATGGGCAGGCTTGGAGATAGATGAGGGTCCGTACTACCAATCTCAACGTAAAAATATATATCATGAGTATGTGAATAAGTTACTAGAATCTGGACATGCGTACAGATGCTTCTGCTCAAGCGATCGTCTTGATAAACTCACTGCTTCTGCAAAAAAATTGAAACCCGACTCTTCAGGCTCATATGACCGTAAATGCAGTCATCTAGATAGTGAAACTAGTTTCAAACGAGCTTTGAACGAACCCTTTGTTATCAGATTTAAACTGGACTCCTATCCTTCATTCACAGATGCACTCCATGGCAATGTGCATCGTGAGCTACAAACAAATATGAATGATATCAGATACGATGATTTTGTAATAATTAAGAGTGATGGAATGCCAACATATCATTTTGCAAATGTAGTTGACGATATGTTAATGTGTATCACCCATGTAATTAGGGGTGAGGAATGGATAGCCTCAACCCCTAAACACATTGCACTTTATAATGCCTTCAATGCGAAATCACCGACCTTTGTGCATATACCCTTGTTGGCCTCAGAAGATGGTAGAAAATTGAGCAAGCGCAGCAATGATGAAGGTGTTTTAAGTCTTAGTGGCGAACCAAATTACTATGAACCTGAGGCGGTGGTCAATTTTTTGGCTTTGCAAGGTTGGTCGCCTACAAGATCTAATAAAAGTGGTTATAGCGATTCGGACGTAATGCTATTGAAAGATCTCGAGACCAAATTTAGCTTGCATGGTTTGACTAAAGGGTTAATAAAGTTAGATTTCAACAAGTTGCGCTATTTAAACAGAGCCCATTTTGATATATTGAAACAGTATAATCTGGATCGCGTCATTTGCCAATGCCACAAAGCATGGCCTCACTCTACCTTAGCTGAGTGCGAGCGAATGTTCACTATTTTAAGCTCCCGAATTCACGATGTTAATGATTATATACATTACATGAATTCTATATTCGCAAAACCTGAGTATAAGAACAGGTTTGATGAAGGAAGCCCTTCATTCAATGCGCTAAAAGAAATTAGCGGACAAATAAGCAGTTTTAAAAGTGTGGAAGATTTTGTTGAGTATGTTCGTACCACATATGGGCCGAAAGGACAACAATACTTACGCTATGCAATTTTGGACAACAGATCTGGGGTCCCAGTCCTGGAGGCCGCAAAAATTCTTGGAATGGATAGAGTTATAGAAAGAGTTAAGAAAGCAGTAGAAATCATCAATTGATAATTCACAGAGTTCCATATGCTGTTAAATATTCTGCATCAAATCCATTTAATCTTCTTCATACTCAATTATGAATTGATAGAAAAACGTATTATTTGAATGTTTCAACTCCCAGAAATACCAGAAATACCATGAAAAAACATAATAAAATAAAAGTACTTGTATCATATTCTTTATTCAGTTATCTTATTTTTTTTGAAACATTTACATACATCTTTTTTAACATGCTACTTGTTTCGCCTAATAGCAACTTTGTAAAATAGAAATGAAACTATACATCATGTAGTTCAAAACGTCTACAGAGAGAGATCATCAGACCAGGCCTAAATGTAATTTTGTGCGATATTTATATTACTAAGCAGATTCTGTAAGGACTTAGAGGGATAGAGAACAAAATTGTGGGTAAAAGTTCTACATTCAATAGTGTATAAATTGTCTAAATAATATGGTACGGTGGAAATCCGCCCGACTTAGAAGACTCTACGGAAAACCAGATGATTTACTAGAAGATGATGCTCCCAAGGACTCGAAATCAAGCCCGGCTCCTGCAGAAGCCCTCTCGACATCAAATGCACCAACGCCAGCACCGGTGGTAAAGAGGGTTAAACGTGAAAAGACAAGACCTGAATCAGAATACGAATTGATATGTAACATGCCTGTAACAGCCTCAGATCCAGATTATTCAACGCTTGTGAACCCACTATCGGAGTCTCAAAGTAAGGTTGTGGCGTATGCTATACATAGTTCTCGTCAAAATTGGCTACAGGGATCAATTCTAGAAACATTTTGGACGCGAAAACCCAGGACTAAAAAGGGAGAAAGTTCCTCAACTCAGTCCAATACAAACCAAATGAACTTGAGAGATAAAATGACTAAATTGCATGAATGTTTAGTTACAATTGGTCCACACACATTCCCTGTCAAGCTTTTTGCAGTCAAAGATGATAACGTGCACATTGATGAAGAGCAGGATGCAGTGGTTGAGCAGAAATTGCAAAAGCTGAAGCCACAAACAGAGAACAAAGATAAGGAACCAAAACCTGAAACTCCGAAACCGGAAACCTCAAAATCTGAGAATTCAAACCTTGAGAATCAAAATTTAGGAACTAAAACTGGCAGCAATGAGCCAGCTAATGAGAGTAGCAGCACAAACACAAAGAATGTATCTAATCAAATGCAGCAGCCTGTAATAGAGTCTCCAAAATCTCAAACAGCTACAGCTATTGTGCAGCCCTCACAAGATTCAGAGTCAAAAAAAACAACTGAAAATCCTATCTCGCCAGAAATTGGTGCAGATGCCGCTAAGCCGTCCACGAAGCAATCGGAAAATGGACCATCAGAGCCGCCCAAGAAGCGGAGAAAGACCAAAAAGAACGATAATGATAATAAAAGCTTTGCTACTGAACGTGAAGGCTTAGAGTTAGAAAAGCGGAGAAATGAGGAATTAGAACAGAAGTTAAAAAATTCCAGCGTAGCTAGTGATACTGTTGTAAAAACACCTGCAAGTAACCCAGCTCCTCCACAGCCAGCTGAAATTGTTGCTAAAATTCCGCCGAAGATCCAGAATCCTGCTGGTATCTCTAACTCACCTAATACAAGACAAACACCAGCTAATCATGGTGCTCAAGGCCCTCAAACACTATCACAACCGCAATCACAACCACAACCACAACAACCACAGCAACCACAACAAAATACAACCAATTCGGTTAACTCTTCACCCAATCAACTGGTTGTCTATAAGCTTCAGCAAATGGCTGCACGCGATAGCACACTGAGTGAACTGATGAAAAATGTTGCCAGCGGGACAGCATCACCAGAAAGTATCGCTAATTTCCAAGAGATTATTGCACGCGTGAAATCTTCAATTGTTATTCAGATGCGGGAACCAAAAAATGCATACAGACCTGAAGTTGCAAAGCCTCCAACTTATCAACAAAGAACAAATTTGAGAGCTATTATGCTTGCTATAGAGTTTGATGAGAGCCCAACTGATAGATTTTTGCTTCCAAAGCGGTCAATTTTAGAACATGTCAACTCAGATGATGTTTACATGTCTTTCCTTCATGTTGCAGATGGAAAATACTCTCCTGTGACTTTCAAATTTCATAATATTCCGTTAAGAATTTTTCAAACAATGGAAAGATGCGTCAGGAAGCCGGAAGTGGTAAGCTTTTATATGGAAGAGGCCATGAAATTGAATAAAAGAGCAGAGAGCATGAAAATATGGTTCCAGATAGAGAAGAACGATGAGATTTTAGTTGATATGATTAAGAAGTCATCACCCCCGACTATTGTTCAACACGTAGCGTTAAAAAAGCCTACTAAGCCACGAAAACCTCGACAGCCTACACCCCAGTATTTGCAGTTTCAACAGATGCAAATGCAGCAACAGCAAATGAGAGCAAGGTCCTTGCAACAAAGTGGTACTCCAGTTGCTTCTATGCCAAATATGCAATATTCTGCTCCAATTAGTCTTCCGAAAGCAAAACTTGTAAATGGCTCACCTCTTAGGACATTACCAATGTTTAAGACGGCTGGGTTAAACGTGTCACCGGCACAGCCATTTATTCAATCTCCAAGCTTCTTATATAGAAACCCAAATATATCATCATCGTTAGCACTACCGGATCCTAGAAGTATCCAGATAGGTCCACACGGGTTCCCACCACTACCTATGAGCATGCGTAGTAGCATCAATTACTCTAGTTCTCCACCTAATATGCCCAGTGTTGGTAGTAATATCGGATTTACCCAACCGAAACCTAAAGATACTCCTGCTACTGAAAAAAAGCTAACGGAAAGCTGCAGTACATAACTTTATACAGAGTACGTAATTTCTATACCTGTTTGTGCTGGTGCGCTAGAATCGCTATAACAGAATTTTAATCCCACAGATACTATAAAATCATGCACAGAACCTTCCCACAATATTTGCGCAGTTTGAGAAGCCAATGAAGTGCTCACTTTGAATACTGATATGGGTCCATCTCTTCTATCATCTGATATCTCCGAGCTTAACGAAATCGGTGTAGTTCGCCATAACTCACATCCAAGAGTTAAGTCGCTAAGATACGAATATAAATTGTAATCAAATCTTGTTGCCAAAGCCAGTAATGGTGTCGGTTGTAGTGAATATGCAACACTGATACTTCCCATCAATGGATTCGTAACTAGTGACAGTGTTAAAGGTATTGCTGAGCTTGTCACAGATGATACTGTGTCAGATTCACCTGTTCCTGAAAGTTCATCTGGGCTACTGGAGGATGCGTCGTGATTTCCAGGGCTAATTCTTGGCCAATCTCTGTTCAATCTATATTGCGTTTGGTATTTTATACCAGCACTTAATCCAGGGCTTTTTTTTTTGGAGGCATAGAATACTTCAAAACCACTAACGAGTCGGCTTTCCGTGTTTTTCTCTTCCCAGCTGCATAAATTTGCTAGCGCTCGTAAACCAAAAAGATTCTCATGTGTGGAGTAGATAAATTCTCTGGACCACTTGTTAGATCTCGATTGTATAGTTGAGGTGAGTATTAAAGGAGTCTCCAACCTCGGGTCTACAACCCACCTAGTAATGGCCGAAATTTGTCCTAAGCCTTGAATGTACATTGCTTCTAATTGCTGGCCGGGAAAATGCATTCGACCAAAAATCATCGACGCGAATGGCGATTTCAGATCTTTTGCAGTTTTGTATACCGGTTTATAGCATTGTGTCAGACAATTCAAAGGGATGCTACTACTCGGATTGCACTTGAATGGTATAGTACTAAATAAATAGCTCACGCTACCGGTAAGAAGAGAGGAACTGGCTAATGTGTGATCAGTAAAGGTCCTATCAGTTGTTTGAGAAGATGCATGCATCTTAAAGTGCGATGGTATATTAAAATCGAGAACATTATTTGAATTAAGAGCAAACTGTGAGTAGGAGTCTTCAGGGTCCCATCCTATGCTGTTAAGATACTTCTCTTCGACTAAATCCAGATAGCTACGCATGATACCTGGGTTAGGTAGTAGTCGCACTGTGATGTAAGAGTATGGCACGAATGCACATCTATTATCGATGGAAACCAGTATATGTGGTCTGGTAGTTTAAAAAAGTTGAAATATTCTTTCAAACATGCTTACAGTATTTTGAATTGAAGACACACTCGCCATAAATACAACATAAGTAGCGTATCGTTAAATAGTGCTCATTAAGTATCGCGAGAGAGAGCGCTTGGCGCGCATTATCCACTGTAGTATGTATGATTGGACAGAAAGTGAGACTTGACAAACTTTTTAAATTTTAATTCGATATATGAATAAACTCCAAATGTGAATAAATATGTTTAAGAATACGATTCATCAACTTGCCCAAATATACTGTGTGCTATTCATATTTATACATACGTCTGACAAGACCAATATATAAACCAATGCATACGATATCACACTCCGCTTCAACTGTTTGCTTAACTTTAAGCTTAGTAGTTTTTAAAAATGCAGTATGGTTTTAGAGCATGGATATCGCTAATTCTCTACACGAGTTGCGCTCTGTCGATTAATCTATCAAACAAAAACACACTTAGTTTATCGATGTGAATCAAGTAAGAGGAGCAAAACTGAAAATTAAGCAGCAAGATTTCAGAAAACAAAGGTAGGAGCACATGGTATAAAGCATACAATTTGGATGCAGTGGAACTGGTACATCTTTGATCTGGTTGTAAAGAGTAATATTATTCTATCAGGAACTTTAAATTTCTGATTTTGAGGGCTACCAAATACTTCGAACAGCATACATAGCAAATATATAGTCGCAACAATCCGCTAGCTACTCTGTACAGCATCTTATCGTAAATGTTTCAGCTTTTAACTCTACGACTAGACAAAAGAAAAAGAAATGATCGCCTAAATGAGTATGTATATACAATATCGTTTCCATAATGCACCTATAGTTAAGAATTTTTTGGAAAAAATTACTTGCGAGTAGCTAGTAGGGTAATTGAGTTCCATTTAACAGTCACCAGATCATCTTCATTGAGGCCTGTTTTTGCATGTATCTCCTCCATAGTAAGATCTGCAATATCTGGCTTATCTGGGTTTGCATTCATGTAATTGAAATAAGGAGACCAAGTTTTGAGTAGAGCAATCATAGCTTTAACTGGAACATTTTCTTTTACGAGTTCAAAATGTTCTTCAGGCCGGGACTGTTTGTTATCATTGGTGTGGTAGTAAATATTTGTGAATTTATCCTTAGGAATTGAATCTACGACAGGTTTATATTCTTCAACCAAAATCGGATGACCTGGATCCCAGTAGGGGCCACATCTATTTTCTGCTTCGCCGTAGTTCATAATGATGTCTCCAACAACGGGATAGTCAACGAAAGAAAAGGTGTAGTATGCCCAAATAGCTACCAATCCTCCTGGCTTTAGCATAGCAGCAACTTGATCCCAAAACTCAGGATATTTGAACCAATGTGCAGCCTCTGCCACTGTCAACAAATCAACACTACTGGGGGCAAACAAGCTAGCGAGTGTTTTATCATTGCCTTGTTTAAAATCAACATTCTTAGCAGGAACTTCCTCCCTAGCTTGGTTTAGCATAACCTCGCTAGGATCAACTCCAACAACTTTTTCTCCATACTTAACAAGTTCCTTCGTTGCCTGACCCGTGCCACAACCGAAATCAACGATCAATTTCAATGGGTCTGTAGTATGCTTATTCCTGTACTGTATAACTGTGTCATATAGCGATTGAGGATAAACAGGTCTGTATTTAGCATAGTTTGATGCATTAAATTTTCCTTTCGAGAATGTGGACATATTGGTATTCGTTTTGTGTAAGGAGAAAGGCTGTACTGTAGGGCCTTATATATTGTGCAACTCAAGGAACATCAACATAACCCTAAAATAAGGCACAACTATTTGATAATTCGTAAAGTAGAACTCGGAAAACCGTTACCAATATATATTTGAAAATATAGTCGAAAAGCTCGTTCTTATTTTTCCATTAACAACCAATTGTTTTCTAGATATTGTTTGCCGATTAAAACATCTTTTAATTGCTAAATACTTTCAATTGTATACACGTTGAGTGGTTGTCTCCAATCCACGAAATGCATGAAAACTCACCCCTCTCCTTAAATATCTATATTTAGAATTACTGCATGCAACCGAGAATCGGAATATGCATTACGAACTAGTCACCTGAAGGATGCTTATACAATGAAGCGCACTGATTATACGTAGTATGTAACCGTTATTTCTTGAACGGATTTCCGTTAACGGAGTTTAAACAGTAAGTAGGCAATGTGTAGACGTGCTACTGGTATGTACACTGGGCCCGATTTCGCTAGAACAAACCGTACTTTGTAACTGACTATTCAAAGCATCATTGAAAATACTTGAGGAAATGTATTTCAAAATAGCATTTGTAACATTACGCATCTTAATATTGAGGTGCAGTTAGTATCTCTTTTAGTTTAATATACTAACCTCAATAGTACGTTCACAAACATGAAATATATATAATGGTGCTCCGACAATAATTAAGCTTGAATAAATCGCGAATATAAAGGAAGGTATATTGTGATGCTTTTAGCATAGAAATCTACTTATCAAGATGTCGTAGTAGATTTAGACAATAAGACAATATATATTTTACCCATTGATGGTACCGGTTGAACAATACTAATGTGGAGATTCATATCTCAAAGATTTGCAATGATTTTACACACACGATTACCTTCAGAAAGAACATGGGTACCAGTCTGATATCAACAGTTTATGCCAATGGGTCTGTATGGATAAGGCCGCTTAACATTAACCCTAAAACATTCACAGTGCGCAAGAGCAACTTCTCGGTCGCTTAGAAGAAGAGCCAATTCTCACATCCTTGGCACATTTAGTACGATCTAATGAAAGGGTATATTTATTCTGTAGGACTAAATTGTATGTCAATGTCCGCTAATATTCTGGGTGACAATGTTATAGCTGTTATCCTTGGTCGTTATCTGGTTCATTTATATAGAAATCGACCAAAAGATCATAATCAGTTCATATAATTAAAGGTTACTATCTGTATATGTATATATGTTTGTAAGAAGTGGTTGTAAAGATACAGTAGCAATGACTTAACAATACCTCGATAAAAATCGGACATATTATACAGCTCAGTTGGTGCATGAAGCCTATGTAACCTTATCCACCATATTATTTACCGAATTGGGGGTCACAGTACATAATTTATAATGGATCAACACGAGGATGTAACGCTTTATGGATATATACGTAACGATGAAAGTATAAACAATATAACAATATACCGTAACGTTTATTCTAGTACGTAGTGGTTACTCTAGTTGCGACTATAAGATCAGAACTCTACAAAGCTACAAGAAAGAGAATAGATAAGTTCCTAGAAAATAACATTAAGCTTGCAGGGGTAATCCCTATTCATTCCCTTATATTCGATTGTTACATATCTAAACCTGAATTTTGTTTTGATCATGTACAACACATGTATGTATTCCTTTTCAGAATTTCGTAACCAAAAGAACTAAATCGACTTCATTTATCTCAGACTTTAGGTTTGGAAATATCATCTGTATTGTTTGTTTACATACTTACTGTATATGTGACCCTAGCCCACACTATCTTTGTTTATGCCAATTTGATCTTCACCAAGTTAAGCTTCCCAGTTTGTAAATTAGTAGGTGTCCAATGGAGCTTGATTATTATGCCATATTAGGTGTTGACACAGATGCTGATGCTGCAACTATTAGAGATTCGTATAAAAAGCTGGCTTTGATTTACCATCCCGACAAAGTTGCTGAAGCAGAGCGCTATGACGCGGAATTACAATTCAAAAATATTTGTGAAGCCTATGAGACACTCGGAAACGAGGAGAACCGAATGTTATACGATGCAGGGACACAATATGGAGGGTTTGACTGGCATGACTACTACCAGCAACAAGACGACTCCTACAGCAGCCACTCTCGGCACTACAGTTTTAATACATCAACTACTTTTACAGCATATCAACCGGAGATCAAAACAAATAGAACACCAAATACAGAGATCAACATCGGCGTATCTTTAGAAGAAGTTTATAAGGGGAAAAGATTACAACTGAAAACAATTCGCCAAGTTATTTGTCGCAAATGCTGTGGAACCGGGGCTCGTAGCGGCGCAAGAAAACGAAAGTGCCAAGAATGTAGAGGTAGAGGTGAATATAAACAGAGAATACAAATATCGCCCGGTGTTTTTAGACGTGAAATGCTACCTTGCGAGTGCTGCGATGGCTCCGGTATGATGTATTTGAAAACAAGTCTATGCAGAAGATGTAGCGGAACAAAGTTACAAGATCTTGAATCTTTAGTGGATATCTGTGTTCCCAAGGGAGTTAAAAATAATCACCGTATTATTGTTGAAGGGCATTCAGATGAACAAATCGATAAGATGACTGGTGACCTGGTTATAACTGTCTCAGTAAAATCACATGAAATATTCACCAGAGGTGGAAATGATTTGTACGCGGAATCAAAAATATCTTTAAAGGATGCTCTTATTGGCTTCACCAAAATCTTAATAAATCATTTAGATGGTCATCCGGTCAAAATTGAAGTTCCCAGAGGCTGCATTTTGAAACCTGGCTCCGTGGTAAAGGTACCCAATGAAGGACTCCCGCTTGAGCAGTCATTTGGGAAAGTTAATGGGGACCTATATATCTTACTGCACATTGAGTTCCCAGAGAAACTATCACCAATAGCATTGAAAGAAATAGCTTCAGCTCTCGAACCTGTTAAAGCAAAATCGGCATTGTCATCCAAAGAAAAAAGTAATGACGAGACGTGCCCTCCTTTGAAATTTGAAATTCTGAGTGAGCAGGACCTGCCTAATGTTAACGAGTATGATAATAATGAAACTGATCCTATTGATTACAGTTTTGATGAATTCAGATAGCACTAAGTCCTTGCTGTAATGATAGTCAACGAAACATAATTAGCCACATACCAAACCTGATATTTATATATTATTTTCAAACAAAAGTTACCTTTTCACTCTAAGCTTGATGTTTAAAATGACAGATATGAAGGCTATTAATGTAAATTCTGATACTCTTGTATTCTATTTGATGAATGGAATGCCAGACCAAACACGGCTCTTATACAGTACATAGTCGTTTCCAAAGAACTCCACCAGAGCCTTTTCCTCTTTCTCCAGTCTTTTGTAGAAGAACACGAAATCAACCACGCAAAATAAGACAGCTGATATCCAATTTCGAACCATGATCTGCATTGCTACTGACCAAATATAGAACCCCGTATAAGAAGGATGTCTTATAATGCTATAAAGACCTGTCTGAACAAGTGTATGATCTTCCTTTTTCTCTTTCTGGACGTAATGATCGAACGATGTAGCTGCGTGAATCATGGCAGTTGATCTAATTATTTGACCACATACTGCTAATAAAAATGCAAATTTGAAAATTAATGAATTTTCTGGCCACGAATTATGCTTGTAGCTTCTGTACAAAAGCTCAGAGGCAGCAAAAATCTGAGCTATAGCGTAATGAATACCATTACACAGACAGAAAGACCACATTCCCAAGCTTTTAGCATTAAACCGAGCAGTAACATAAAACTCCATGAGATGAAATACACCATTCAACACCATGTACATGGCAATGGGCCAGTTGTAATTTGACAGGCAGCAACCAAAGCCTATAATGCAACCTATACCAGTTGATACTAATGAGACTTTGTCGAATGTGGCAGGAGCCTTCGTTGTGAAGAACGGCTGCTTCTTCATCTTATTTTCTAGCGGGTAGTCGGCAACTGTTCTCGTTTCTCCCACATCAGACCCTTCAGTTTGAGCGTAGGATACTGAGCCTTCCATTACTGCTTCTGCCATTTTTAATTCGCACTACTTGTAATAAGCCTTCAGGGATGTCAACTATAGTGAATTCCCCTCAAGGAGAAACTCAAGATAAACTCACAAAAATCTAGGGTATGTGCCGCACTTTCCTAATCGGTCAACCCGCCATATAATAATGATTTGGGTGCATTCAAAAAAAATCTATATCTCGACTTCAAAAAGTTAAGATCTTGTAAGAGCCAAACTCTTGCAGAGAATTTGTGTAACTTAAACATTCTGTAAAGATATATATCCTAGTAATGTATTTATTGGAGCTAGAAGATAGGATGTTTTTCTCGTGAGAAACTTTGAGTCAACCGACAAATAAGCTCAAATGCACGGCAATATTAAAATAATGATCAGTTAAGAAGTAAAATAAAATCTGCCTTAACAAGCTTGTAGGTTTTAGTAGTTCACATCATCTACAGAAGATATGTCTATACGCCAAATTTTGAATATTTCTACTACTATTTATACAGGCGCTAACATTATTTTCTGTCTTTTAAAAAATATCCTCTTTTTTTATTACTACAACCTCTTTGTTGAAGTTAAAAGCTAACAATGCTCAAGCAAGAATAAGTAAATTGTTTGAGCTAAAGTACATCTAGAAGTCAACGACACCCTATGTACCACTGAACATCATGGTTCTTTTTAATAAATAGTTTTCATAAAATAATCAGTAATTAAACATAAATCTTTTAAAGTCTTCCATATATTTGTCTCTTTTCCAGCTATTTTTGCTGGGTCATTTTACATTAGACGTTTTAACAATATGTTGTACCGCTAACATCTCACAGATTGTCACCACTACAGCTCATGTCGGTGTCGCAGTCTGCGTTGGACTACCTCTGGATTGAGGCAGTTCCACTGACCAAAGAAGTGAGTGAAATACTGGGTCATAAGGATAACATAAATGAGGAAATTTTTTATAGAATTGAGAAGCATGGGTTCAATGTTGGGAAAGGTCTAGCTTATCTCTTAATGAGAGAACAAACGCAAGCTATTGGATCCCAGTTAGATGTCATTAAGTTTGTCTGTAAGGATTTATGGCAGCTTTTGTTCCATAAACAAATTGATAGTCTGAAAACGAACCATCGTGATGCTTATGTCCTAATTGACACAAATTTTACCATGTGTCAACGAATGAGCAGCAATAAAGGGCCAGAAAAAACTGCCGAGATGGCAAAACCATATCTATGGCTTCCTGCTGGTATCATAAGAGGTTTTTTGCACGTCATGGGAATCGAATGCCGTGTTGATTTTGATGCATTTGACTTGCCACTGGTAGAGTTTAGTATTTTCATATGAATTAATAGTTTATTCACTTTTCTAAGTTTTAATTTCATATATTATAATATAATCGTTTCTTTTCTGCTATTATTCCAAATCACTGTGTAAATCAAACCATTGTGGAACTGGTTCATTACTATTTGCCTTAATCTTGAGAAGCTGCTTTAGTGGAACTAAACTAAAGTTCTCTACCAGCAATTCTACATTACTTCTTTCTCCTGCAATTCCTGTAAATCTTTGGTATTCATCCACTAGACTTGCAAACGACCAGCCTTGAAGTTTCCGTAAACAGCCAATGACAGCTCCTGTACGGTGTCTTCCCATACTGCAGCATATTAGAACAGGGTATATTTGGATGTTCATTAATATTGTCAGTGCTTCCTGGACAACCTTATCGCTAATTGGATCCCAAGGCTTCACTTTCTTTGTCAATAATCCTAAATGTTCTAAATTTATATCGTGAGCATCAATGAAGTCCAGGAGTTCGTCACTTGGATCCTCAACATTGAGCCATATTATGGTTTTAATATCCAGAAGCTTTAAAAAGGGAAAGTTTATCGGACGTGGAGCAGCACTTCTATACAAATGTTGCTCTACTGGAGCAAAATTGGCTGGTGGCACATACTTTGCAGACATCTGTAACTTTGGATACTTCTAAGCTTTCGAAGAAAAATCAATTATAGATAAAAATATGAATTAAGTATGGGTTCACAAGGTTTTATTTTCAAATCAGATTATCCACTGCCAACGTCTCTCTGTTGAGGGTATCCCGTTGACGCACCTTGATTACGTTTGCGTGACCAGAATTTTACTTTCATACTTACCTTGAAGCTCCGCTGGAGATCATCAAGTCCATTCGGTCAACTAAGTAGCCAGGCATTGCACCACGCCGGACTTAGTTGCCTGTTACTTTATTGTAACTGTGGCTTCTTAATTTTTGATTTCGCATCTTTTTAGGTGCTTTTTAAATGTAGATGCCGTTTGGCATCTGCTTTGAAAAAGCATTTGGAGAGTTTTTATTATATAAATGGTACGAAGGGTATTTAATTACGATTTTGTGATATTTAGATCAATCATCCATAACCTTCATTTAGTTATCTGAAAGTAATTGGTTCAAATCTTCATTCATAGAACTGCTAAGATAATGTAGCTATCGAGTGTTCATGCGCCAACTTAAGTATTTTTGCTTTTATTATTTTAGTTATTAGCCATGTCTATTGATGTGAGTCGGTTGCAGCTCCGTATTGGCATGTCGTTGTATATGGCTAATGCATTTCCTCTGAAATGAGAAGCTTAGGCTATCACTTTAACATGTAAACTGATATTTAACTGACAGAAACTATTTCTTCCAACACATCGGATTGTAACACTTTGCAATATAAAACATGGGAATCATATAATACTAATGACTCCTGTTCTCAAGAGATTAAGTATATATTTATATTTCTTGTACATATACAAGTTACTTAAATTTTTAATATTTACGAATTAGCATCGATCAATACGCTCCACAATTAGTATTCGAATCTTTAACGCGCTGCCAACAAATGTCTGTTGAAGTCATACAAATTTGAGTTCTGAGTCTACAACACGCAGCGTGTACACTCTGCCATTAGGAGTAGGGTTCAAACATTTACTAGTTGTGCGATGGGCAAATATATTATTGGAAACATTGTACATGCAGTACAAGTGAATAAATTAGAGATTTTAACTAACCATTTGATTTATGTAAATGGAAACATAATTGAAAGATGTTCGCCATTCTCTGAAGCAGAGTTTAAACCTCAAAGTCACGAAGAGGTAATATATTTAACGCAGACGCAGTTCTTATTCCCTGGGTTTGTTGATACACATATTCACGCTCCACAGTACCCAAATACTGGGATATTTGGCGAAAGTACATTACTGGATTGGCTTCAAAAATATACATTTCCAACAGAAGGTCGTTTCAAGGACATATCCAATGCAAAGGACGTATACTCTAAACTTATAAAACGTCAATTGAATAATGGTACGACTACGTCTTCATACTATGGAACTATACACGTACCTGCAACTATTGAGCTTGCTAAACTCTGTTTGGAACAAAATATGCGAGGAAGAATCGGACGAGTATGCATGGAAAAGTTCTGTCCAGAATTTCTTAACGATGGCTCTATTGAGTCAGATATACAATTTATCGAAGAAATGGAAAGACTCGATCCTAGTGGAGCCATGGTCAAACCTATAATTACCCCCAGATTTGCACCTTCGTGCGAGTTTAGTACACTCAAAGGCCTCGGGGAATTGGCAGAGAAGAAAAAGTTATCCATTCAAACACATGTATCTGAAAATTTAAATGAAATAAAATGGGTCAAAGAGCTTTTCAAAACCAAGAGCTACTGTGATGTATATGATGAAGCTGGTTTATTAAAAAAAGACACAATTTTAGCACATGCGATCCATTTGACTGATGATGAACTCAATTTGATAAAAGAGAGAGATTGCGGTGTATCACACTGTCCTGATTCTAATGCTGCGCTGGCTAGTGGTATTGCCCCTGTGAAGAAATACCTGCGCCATAAACTCAAGGTTGGCCTGGGCACTGATGTAAGTGCGGGATGCACGGTTAGCGTTTTAAAGAATGCTAGACTCGCTTTACTCATGTCCCGTCTTCTAACTCAACGTGAATCCGAAAGCTTGGAAATCGATGAATTGAATAAAGATAAGTCTTCATCTTTAACTGTAGATGAAGCTTTATCGATGGCAACTTTAGGAGGTGCACAAGTGATGAGCATGGACAAAGAAATAGGGAATTTTGAGATCGGGAAGAAGTTAGATGCACAAATCGTTGATATTGCTTCAGATAATTCCGAAATAGATATTTTTGATATGTCTTTACCCAGCAATGAGATTGATCGAGTTAGATATTATCTGAATAAATGGGTTTATATTGGTGACGATAGAAACACAGTTTGTGTATTTGTAGATGGAAAAAAGGTCGTCAGCAAAATCTAAGTAAGTAAGTAAGTACAAACATTCTAAATGTTTAATACTAAAAGTTATGAATAAAATGCATTTAATTCGTTATATACTAATTAGCCAATTGGTTATCAAGTAGCCGATACAAGTTGGACTCGGTATTATCGCGTCTTATAATGTCCCTATCCATCAAAGATTGTATAGCCTGTTTGATGGAGTGCGGCGAAGCTTTCATATTTGGCCTTAGTGCATGAGCCGCTCTTTGAACGAGCACTGCGTGTGTTAACTGCCCATGAGGTTTTAGTACTGCCACTACAGCTTCTTGGATTTTTTTTTCTTTGTCTTTAGCTATCAAATCCAACTCTTTTTTATCAGCGCTTGATTTGGCTGATATGACCTTTATTTTGAACTTTGACTTTGGAGAAGAAAAGGCGGTGTTGAATTTGAATAAATCAGTTGAATTGATGGTCTCATCTTCTGGCTCTTTTATCAACAATTTTGCTTGTTTAGGCACATAGAGTGACTTCAGATGTCTTTCTAGATCTTTTCCAATCGGTATATTAGTTCTTGCTGATATTTCCGACAAAGTAAGCTTTTCATCTCCAGGGAATAAGTTAAGGATTGAGAGACACACAAGCGGTATTGAAAGCAAATATGTTTTATTGTTAATGTTCATTTCAACTTCAGAATTGCTCAAACCATAGTTCCATATCAGACTTCTATCTGGTTTTACTTGGCTATACATATTTTCAAACTCTTTCTTTGCATGCTCTATCACTTCTGGTAGTCTCAAATTATAAGAGGTTTGGGGCTGCATACTCTTCGGCCACAGAAGTTTGCTTAAGACATTAACATTGGTAGGAATTATTGATGGTGAAATAGAATGACTACCATGAAACATAGCCTTAGATTCTTCTATATTGTCGATCATTTTAACAAAACCACCCACTTCAGTGCTTGGATCCTCCATTTTAATATCTTGAAGCCACTTTCTTTCATAATTCTTATCTCTAGAGCTATTATTGATTAATCTACGCGCCAGAAGACGTTGTGAAACTTGAATAAACTCGTCCTTGTCTGACAACGCAGCGAATAGTGACATGGCTACCTTCATCGCATCGACGGTCTCTTTATCTGTAATATCACTGCTTTTTTTGAAATAACTATCAACAAAATATGCAAGGTGGCTACCTGTCTTTCTATAGTTACTCAACTCTTGCTTCTGGGCATCGTATATTATTTGTTTTGACTCAGACGCAGGTTGGATGCACTGTGCAATTTGCTCGTACTTTTTCCATAGTGCGTGCCATCTCTCTACCCATTCCTTGGGGTCATTATTACTTTCAAAATCGGCGTTCAAGTCTTTCAAGTCATCTCTTAACTGTTTGCTAACTATGCCAATCAAGTCATTCTTGATGACACCATCATTTCGCTGCACGTCTTGAGAAGTGCGCATCTGCAAGCTTGTTGCTTCCTCAAACATCTTTAAATCTTCACTTTTAACCCACTGAGTGACAGCTGAATCCAATGAAAAAATTCGGGGAAGTTCTGAGCTTACTATAGATTCTACAGTAGATAGAGACAACTGAGAGTAATCATCTGGGTAGAAGGTAGAGCACACACTTTCTTCTATTACAAGCCATGAGTTTATTGTTTTAATTTGCACGTTCGCATTCTCTGTAGATATTTCTGACAGTTTCTTAGCATACTCCGCTCTAGTAGACTCTTTAAGCTCGCTAATAAAATGTGATCCAAACAAGGAGCTGGTTTTGTCATTTTTAGAAGGTATTATCTGTAGTAGTGTTATTATATCTTTTACAAGAATCGTATTACACTCACCAGTAATCCTTTTTTTATTTATCTCTTCAAACAGCAATCTGTTGATATTTGGCAAAGCCGGTAACAGAATAAGATCACGCACCAACCCTCTGCTACTCTCCAAAAGTCCATCGTTATTGTTAATAGAACAATTTGATTCCATATATAAAAAAATATCAGTAATGAGTTTCATTCTGGATTCAAAATGTCTCCAGAATTGAGAAATCATCAAAAGAAGTGATGGATTGTTGACATCCACATTCACCGCTTCATTTTGCAAGAAGTTCTGAATAACTTCAATCGCCTTTCGAAACAATGTTTTCCCATGGCCATGTACAACTAACCAGAAACAAATATCATAGAGTTTGGAGTATTCAAGGTTACGAATAGTAGAAGCATCTTCCACTTCTAGAATTTGTTTTAGTACAGGTTCAAGAGTATTTTGCCATTCTTCATTAATATCGAACTTTTTAGATTTAGCAGGAGGCCGAATAGAAATTCTATGGCGCATAATTTAAATGGATAAACACTACGGAGTAGTGAATTTAGATCACCAGCATTATGTAACGTAAACTATAAACTAGCGCAAGATATGCTGTGATAATTTGGTTCTGATGGTATCCATAAGATGATACGGTGCTTTTTGGATGAATTTGGGTACCTTTCCGGTTATACATTGATCTTTGTCTATTTATTAGCCGAATAACATAAAAGGATTAGAGGCACAGCGTTAGCTTGGTTGATGTTTAGATGTTTATAGCACGTGTAGTTCATATTTCAAAACATGAAAACGATGAAAAAGATACCTATATTTAGCACACTTCACAATAGAAAGATGAAATATCTGTATATACTATAAATCTAGCAAATCTTGAAAATGAAGAGTCTAAATGTGTCACAAAAATCGGTTCTTTAGAATACCATCATGTAACCTAGTGAATCCGAGTTCGTTGCCAACGGTCACCCACCCCTGTCGAACATTCGTTGATCTGCCAAATAATTCCAATTTCTTCCCGTTAACACCTACCATTCTATCAATTATACCATATAGCTCTTTCGGTTTTTTAGACTTACCACGAGTTATGGATACCATGACATCGGAATCTAGCAAAGGCTGAATGGTTTTACAGTCTCCTTTTCTAGCAAATAATACGTGTTCCTTCGTGTGATTAATCCAATGACCAGTTCTTCCAGTACAAATTGTCCTGTTTAGCTGGTTTGTTTTGATCCACACTAGTTCTTCTATATCTGTATAACCCCATTTTTTCAAGCACATTCTACCATGTTCAAGGAGGCGACCTGTTACCCACAGAAAAACTATTCCATTTGTTTGTAGATTCTCAATTTTTAGTTTAAGTACATCTTGATCTGTGCAACCTGCGTTCTTGTTCTTTGGATTGGTGTGAATATCCCAAGGAGGGTCAATTATCAATGCATCATAGTTCCCACCTAGCTTTGTCAAGTCCATTGTAGTTATATCGGCATTTATTTGTTGAGAAAGTCTTTTTGACTTGGGTCCGCTTTTATATTTCGCACGTTTAATATCAGGTTGACGAATACGATAATGCGCAAATCTACACTGTCTTCCCTTGAAGCAAGTGTCTAAGTAAGAACAGTCGTCAATGTTCTTATCATCTCTTCCATCTGTATATCGTTCGAAATGTATTTTATTTGAACATAATTGTTTACCTGTGCAACTTTCTTTACATGTTTTGTAAGAATAAGACTCACAAAATTGGACAATAGGAACAGCAGAAGTTTGATTTCGTACTAATTCTGCTCTAGCTTTTTCCATAGCTGTTGGAAGTTGTGTCAAATCCTTAATTTTGTTACCTAGCGTCGCTATATATGGCTTGGGGTGGGTAAATTCTTCACAGAATAAATCAAGCAAATCCTTATTACCAGATCCACACTCTTTAGAGATCTTCTTCAAATTTATTCCAACAGTTTTCGAACGATTCAACATGTCGTACTCTTGTTTTATCGTTTGACCGTCATGATCAGTGATTAGATTGTCTAGAACATACTCATGAAAAAATATCAGAAAATAACCAGAGATTCCTTCATTTTCAATCACAAAATTATTGGGATAATTGAATGACAATATTCTTAGTACTTTAGTTACTGTTTCTTGGTTGAAGTCTTTGTTTCCTCCCTGAGAAAGCAATTTGTGGACGAGGAAAAATGAGCATGGAGTACAACCTAATATCGATTTTGCATTGTCACGAATTGCTTTCAAAACCTTGAACTCGATTTTGGACTCGATCTGAGAGTGATTAACAGAAGTGTTCATGGATGTTAGTTACAAAAAAAATTGTGTCTTTTATAGCTTCATGAGTGGAGTGTGGTTCACTCTTGCATATATATCTGGGTCTAGGGTAATGCAATAATTATTAGTGGCATTGATTAATGAAACGCGTCAAATGAACGGCCTTAGTTAAAATAACTACTTTTC
This sequence comes from Starmerella bacillaris, assembly GCA_030020325.1. Classification (NCBI taxonomy): domain Eukaryota; kingdom Fungi; phylum Ascomycota; class Dipodascomycetes; order Dipodascales; family Trichomonascaceae; genus Starmerella; species Starmerella bacillaris. The sequence goes on from JAPDUH010000001.1 coordinate 4,061,739, forward strand.
CCACTGTGGTTTGAAGGATCAACCGGCAACTTCATTTAAAAAAGTTGCAGTTGGCTAACCTTTACAAATACAGGTTTTACCGCACTCGATCGAGACTTTAATCGTGTTATAGACTCTTAAAGATAAATAATTGATTCAATAAATATATTATTCACAGTATAAAAAATAAAAAAAAACTCACTCGTATCGAACATATAGCTCGTTTATGAAATGCTGATGACGCATACCAGGTGGACGAGCCTTTGCATACGCATCAATGGCAGCTGCAACTGTATAGTTGAGCTGTTGCACAAGATAACTGCAAACGAAGAAACCGGTGCGATTGAACCCATAATGACAATGAACTCCAATTGCTTCTCCAGGATTCAAGGATTTTCTAAGGTCATTCACCAAAGCGATCCAGTTATTAACTTCAATCTTAGAAGGAGGTACCTTTGACACTGTGGGATACTTAGTGTATTCAATTCTGTTGAACGTCGCTGGGTCATAAGGAGGCACTTCTCGTGAGATATCAATGATAAATCTAACCTCAGGATGCAATTTTTCAAATGCTGCTGGACTGTGAATAGCGTCACCTTCTCGGAGTACCTTCATCCCTTTAAAAAAAGTGTCTCCTACAAAGTCACTGACAGGTTCTAGGTTCTTCCACTTTTCTTCATTTTTCAATGACCACTTGTCATCCATAGATGCTAAATGCCTCAATTGCCAGGAGAGACTTAACCGTTCATCTACTTTGTCCGCAAAAAAAGAACTTACTACACCACTGATAATTTCATACCTTTCGAAGAGGACAGCATGACCAGCATTAGAAATTTCATAAAACTCTGCAGCAGTATGTTCTTTTAAAGTCTCATATAACTCCTTGGACCGTGATGTCGGGCAAACCTTATCGTCCGAAGCGCATATTACCAGCACCGGGCAACTAGGGTAAAAGTCAATCTCAGGATCGTAGAATTGCATTCTAATTATAGTTTCCAGCACTACAGATGAGTCTGAATGCAAATTAATCCTCATTTGTTGCTCTCTAGCAAATTTGCTTGCCTGAGTTGAAACCATCCTGTTAACAGAAGGGCTGTATAAGCCTCCAACTCTGTCTCTAGATCTAAAGAGTGTGTTGAACACTGTTACTGGTGTATAGCGCAGTGTTGTACGTAAATATGGCGATAAAGGCATGTGGAAAGGTGGGCTAATGCAAATTACACCAAGGCATTGGTCTTTCAGTCTACCTGTGGCAACACGCAAACAGTGGGTAGTACCATACGAGTGTCCAATCATTACAAAAGGAGAACCTTTACAAGTGATCTCTATGACCTCATTAATTAGTTCAACTAGTCGAAAAGGGTTGTATATACTCTTATCTTTAGCTGGTGGGCTTTTTCCGCTTCCTGGTAAGTCAATGACTACAATCCCACAGAATTGGTCAATTGACTCACCAATATGAGCGAAACATAATGCATTTCCGCCAAGTCCATGGACAAATATGGCGCGATGAGCTAATGCTATCTTCTTGTTGTTTGATGCAGGTGCATTTACAATATGGATCTCTTCTCCACACGCAGAAACAGTCTCGCTGTATTTAGTGAATAAAGAAGGTTCTGTGCTACTATTGAGGAGACTTTTTTCTAATTCTGAATAGGAAAATATTCGTTTCAACCATTCCATCACACACGGAATATGTAAACCTTTGTGACAGCAACAGTAATAGTCATCTAAGATAAGCTGATAGCTGTGATAAATACATGAATCTGTAAACCCTAGTAAACATAAGATAGAAAGAATGAGTTATGTTCCTTTAAGTTTTGTTGCTTTCAATAACTAAACTTCATATTTGCTTGTCTGTTTCTTAGCATCAAAGTATATATTAAAGCGCTGTATGCATGTAATAATCATAACTCAACTTTAATACATCCTAAATAGCCGTAACTGGCCTCTTGAGAATACCGCACTGCAGATCACCTGAATTTTCAGGAGCCAATGTATGCAGAAGTAAAATTATTTTTACAAATCAATTAATTTAGCGTCTACCGAGCTCCAAACACCTGTGACACAGCTATGTCTAAGTTTTGAAAATTGATCGCTTATCAGGTGATCCCATAACTATCTATTCACGCTATCTCCAACTAGCTTTAAGGAAAAGTCATAAATCATGTTCATCTATATATGTAGCTATATGTTCTTAAGAGAGACACCGGCACTTGCAAAGAATGTAAAGAAGGTAGTAATATAACCCTTATAGCATAGCATACTATCAACTTAACTAGAGCCACAAGCTTAGTTATATTAATAAGATCTCGAACTGACCGCTCTTGTCAACTAAATACTACTACCCTTACCTTTGTAAACAGTAAATATCAACAACCCGCCTTACGCAGGGATGAGCACCCGCACGTCCATTCCACAGACGCCAGAGCGCAACAATGACGTTCTGGAAATGTCTAGGAGGCGCCAATCCAGCGAAAGACGATCTCAACATACTATTGGCGAAGTAGTCCATAGGGCCGTTGAAACACCGGTACGCCAACGTAGCTCTAGCTCACGAAGAACAACAATTGGAGACAACCAGGAAGAATGGATGAAGATGGTGAGGTCAAATCGGGTGGTAGCGGCGAATGCCTTCACAATTCCTTTAATTGATACATTCTATAACCTACTCACCGAGGATGGCTTTGGTCAATATCCAGGAATTTTCCGCGAGGCTGCTCAAAGCTTAGATGGCTGTATGACAGTTTATAAATCACGAGTTGGTAGAGTTAATGAAAATACAACCAAATTGATTGTTAGCTTGCGCGAAGGTTCAAGATCTGACGATTCTAATGACGTTGATGGTGCAGATAACGAAGATGATACCGGTGAAACGAAAAAGCAGCGGAAAAAGAAGAGACTGATAGATCCATCTGATGAAGACTCCCATATCGTAGCATCTGAAAAATTGTCAATAGATGTTAAAGAGTTGGTGACAAAGATAGATCCTGTTCTTTTAAAAATGTCTAGAGATTTTGATAAACGCGGTCCAGAATCACTACTTCAGTACTCAGTACGATCTAATGAGGATGGAAAGCTTATTCTAGATACGGAGCATATCGATGATACGGAAGAACTGCCACACAGATCACGCACAGAACTTCCTGATGAGCAACAAGAACAAGAAATCGATAAACAAGCAGCACAGTTAACTACCATACCAGAAGAGGATGAAGACGTAGAGAACAATAGTGGCCACATAACGTTTTCCAAACCAAGATCGTCTACAATAGATGATGATGAGGAATCTGCTGATGAGAATGATATGACCCTGAACAAAATACCAAATGAGAACATAAATGAGATAGATGTAGATTTGGCAAATGTAACACTTTCTTACTTCGCGAAATTGAATCTCTTGGACAAAGAAGTGCAACCCTTGTGTTCATTACTAGCAACTGCTGTCGAAACACCCTCTGAGGGTACCAAAGACTTGTTAATAGCTATTAGGGAGATGGAATCTGCTGATCCTACTAATTATAGCATGTATATTTCTTCAGATAGCATAAATGATGGTTTAAAAGATGGGGAAATGGAGGTGGAACCAAATCAATTCGATCATGACTTCAATAATGATAACTTTGATGGCATAGATGAACAACGGTCCTTTGAAAACAACGATCTTGATCTTGGCTTTGGTTGGGAACAGATCGGATCTGAAGCTGGAGTTAATGATGATATAGATGGCAACGACAATCAGGATGCTTATGGGGGAGATTCGAATAATTATTTCAATGAACTTGATCGCACACCCAACACTAGCGTTGTCAATATTCCAGAAAACGGTATGTGGTATAGTGTGGATTTCCTCAAACAACTAGACCAGCAGAAATCAAGGAACTGGGCTGGTCCTAATTTTTGGAAGGTTAAACGTCTTGTAGGTACAAAGGAGTCTAAGGAAGATGCGAAGTCAAATAATAAGAGAACTGCTAAATTACCGACACTCATAGACTTTGAGAGTCACGATGAGGTCCCTTTAGAAGAGTTATTCGGAACGAAAAGAAGATCAACGCTGCTTCCCTTAAGAAAGTATACGAATGAGCAAGAATTTCTATTGCCAATTGATATGAGTGTTAAAGCTCAATCATTTGCCTCACTAGTCCTAAAACCTAGAGCTAGTATCGCAGGCGTAAGAGGTCCAGTACAAGGTATAAATGATCTTTCTATGACTATAGATGAGAATAAGCAACAAATCAATCTGGATAATGAGAATGGAACTTCTCAGGATAGTTACAACGGAAACGTTAGCCATCCATATTATGGTGATGATGATGTAGCTGATAATTACAACGACAATGACTATGCAACTACTAATTTTAGAAAAGCTTCGGAAATGTTTGGAGCAGCCCAAGATGGGGATAGACCACATTCTCGTTCTGCTAAACGAGTTGACATTCGGCTTCTCAAAAATAATGTATGGCAATCAATTTCGCATCATATTAAGTCTGAAGAAAAAGAAGCTGGCCTTTTGCAGGTTATAATGGATACACAACCGAAATATTCAGAGAACAAGGCGTCTGATCTAAGTCCAGCCTTGTATTTTATCAGCCTGTTACACTTATCTAATGAGCAAGGTCTCCTGCTACAGAACACACCAGAGTTAAATGACATACATATCTTTTCTGGCGAACAGGATATGGAGTCGCCAGCTCAGACGTAATGTGACATGGACAACTCATGTCTAGAGCTGATTGAACATTCTATTCACAATTGAATTATTTATTATAGTCCATAGAGCTTAATGAATTAGTGCTCTACGTACTTTATTATTTAGGTAGTCCGTATATCTGTTTTTTAAAAACAATAATATGTAGCAAGTAATGCTCTTTACGCATATACTTTTCGATGTGTAACAATAAAGATAATTCATTAAAAAAAACAATAAAATTGATATAAAGTAACCTTAACTTGGATTCTGCTAGAACTATCTAAGCTCAAGCGGAAGCACTGAAGATGTTGCTAGCGCAATACTTGGGAATGACTTCAACCCTCAAGACTGTTACGGTTGCTTACGAAATATCGTCAGAAGTGTATGTTATGCACGTGAAGAAAAATAGTACTAGCCTACGTCAGTTTACTTTACATAGCATTCATCACACTGAGTTTGAAAACTTTCTATTTGAAGCGTGAGAAAGTTTCTAGATTCAGTATAATTTTTAGGATAACTCGCACATTCATATTGACTTCTAAAAGTGAAATTGACTTTGTCAACATTCGACCAAGGTCAGCATTATGAATTCACGGCCACCGTCACTAGTCGAAATTGCGACAAAGCAGTGCATTAACTACTGTCAATTCATTACCGATGTTGGTGATATCCCCTTCTGGGTAGTAAAGCCTATTCTGGCTCGGCTATCGCCTGAGCAACTGACCTTAGTGGAATCGAATTCGCAACATATAATGCCCGCCAGTGATATATTATGGCGCGATCACATTATAAGGACTTTTAAAGACCGTAAACTTCCAGATTCAAACTTCAGAGAGACGTATCACCGCTTTTGCCACGATAAAGAAGCACAACTTGATGCTGCCACAGAGAGGTTAAAAATGAAGCAAAAACAATATAATCTTAACAAGAAAGCAACTTCAGTGGTTGCTTTAAAGGAATCAGAACTACCATTTTCTCAAAGAGGTCCACCACAAGCTGCATTCAAATCTCGTTCGATGCAATCCGTAGCCAAGCGTATGTCCAGTAATTATACTCTTAGAAAGGCACCCGCTACGAAATTCTCTCAATTTGACAACATAAAGCCATTAAGCAACTCACTTTCTATTACACCTTCTAATCGACCAGCATCGCCATCAGTTTCCTCATCCCTAGCTGTAGCATCAAAACCAACAAAAATGAACATAAAGCCTATGCCCTCTAGCGCCACTGCATCAACAATATCTGGATTAAAAAGGAAGAGAACCTCCCCTTTATTTCATCCTCGACGAAGTTGAGGCGCGATATTTATTGTATTTATTTATTTATTTATTTTCTATACATTGATCTCTTTTTTATTATTTTGTTCATTAGAAAAAGAAATAAATAAACTATTAAAGCATTATTATCTGCATCAGTTGAGAGCTTCATTATTGTTTACACTCTTCAAGTAATTTTCGCATTCGCTGAGTTGATACTCGGCTTTTTCTAAATTGCGGCGCAATTGAGTGACCTTGTCATTAAGTTGTCTTTGCGCTGCTAATAAATATTCTTTTATTGTGTCTTTTGATGCACCATTGAGGTATTTCAAGACACTTAGAGGGGAATCGTTACTTTCGTCCCAAGACTTGCGTTTACCTTTCGGGCTAGAATTTAGATTATTATCATTGGAGAGAAGAGGTAAGGAGGGAGGTTTTTCAGGATTTGGATCACCAGAAGCAGGACTATCAACATTTGAAGATACCCTACTATTTGCTAGGTGTGCCGCTTGTGGGGATGGAGTAGTGGCCTGCTGAGGCTGAACACCTTGTGAAGCCAACCCACCAGAGCCCTGGCCACCGGTGACATTTTGGCTAGGAACAATAGGATTAGAACCACTAGGGTTGGAGTTATTTTGTTCCTGGCTACTCAACGGAACTTGAGGTGGAGGGATATGGCCGTGCGGCATTTGAGAAATGGGTGGCATTTGGGAATGTGCAACCGGTGCCCCTGCAACTATTGTAGATGGACCTGCTGGTTGAATATGCTGCTGGAAACTAGGGCCTGAAGGAACATTCGGTAGACCGACCGGTGGTGGGACAGGTATATACTGAAATTGATATCCCATATTTATTTGATTTGCATGATTCAGTGGACCCACATGAGGATCATATATAGGAATCTGATACTGTTGGGGAGCTTGAGCATACAATTGGCTGGGTGGGGATTGATCCGGGCTAGCACGAGCACTAATTGCTTGGCTTGCAATAGGGCTACGAAATTGTCCGGGAGGATGGTTGTGAATTTGGTTATGAGAATCTAGAGGAGAAGTCTGACTGTTATCTGAAGAATTAGGAGAGCGATGTATTTCCGTATCAGATTCAGCTTTTGAGCCATCTTCGGGTCCATTCTTGCTTCCACCACGTTTCCTTCTCTTTATATAGCTCTGTGAAGCCGTTGGTCTTGTAAAGTTATGCAATTTACTATACAAACCACATGCATTACAGATGATATGTCCTTGAGAGTCTCTTCTCCACAATGGGGTAGTAACTGTTCCGCAATTTTGACAACTGATCATTTTGACATTAGCCTCTTCAGACTCACTCTCTTGTTGTAAATTCCCATTTCTACGATTATTGTTAATGAAAGACGGGCACTTAGAACAAGACTCCGAGCCGCCAGTACCGTTACACCTTCCATCTCCAGGACAGGATCCATGTGCACGGCTAATGACGACTTTTCGGACTTGTGGCATTCGTTGTAAGCTGACAGGGCGATTGATATTTCTTGCCTTCAAATACAAACCACAAGCGTTACAAAGTACTTGTCCATTGAGCCCTCGACGCCAAAGTGGCGTCTTTGTTACCTTGCAGTTAGCACATACATGTCCATCACCAGATACTTTGGATCCCACTTTAGCTTCCTTGTCTCTAGACTCCGCCTGTTCTTCCGACCTATTAGGTTCGGCAGGAAGTATCGGAGAACCTGTAGTTCTCTGTGTGTCTTCATTTTTTGCTGGTAAAACTTCGCTTTCTGTGGCTATTCTTCGAGGTGTCGCGTCCTGAGAATCGTCATTGCTTTGATTAACAGGTTCATTGGGTTCGTCACTATGCTTATCTGGAACGTTAGTCTTCTCTTCCGCGTCTATTGGGGGTGTCGATGGACTTATCCCAGTGGAATCTATATGTAAATCTGTGATAGACGACATTTGTTTAGATATACCTTTCGAATTATCTTCTCCTTCATCTCTATTCTCTTTATCTTTCTCTTTTTCTCCAACACTGGATACCTGCGCATCTAGCTGAGGACTCTGAGCTGGTGTATTTTCAGCCATTATTTCAGAGCTTCTCTTATTGCCATTTTCCATTATACCTGTTGCATCTTTTTCAGAGGCCTGCTCTTCCGAAGTGGGCTGAACTGGTAGTGGAAGTGGAGATCCATTTTGATCTTTCAGTTTTTTATGCGGTGGCTCACCATATCTAGATGGCGAATCTTCAAGCGTGTCCTCAGTATTAGCTGGTGTTATCATGCTAGTTTCGGCACCGTGTGCATCTGATTGCATCGCCGGTTTAATGATTTGCAATCGTTTTTGACGCCAGAAATATCTTCTTGATACTTTTGATACTTTCACTAAGAATCGTATTAGTTTGGATGCCGGTTGCCCTAACCCTGCGCATGATCTGCATGCAGATGTAGCGTATTACCTGTTATTTCATTGGTTATTTTACAGGTGTCTGTATATCTTAAATAGACTGGCTGTGTGCAAGCCAAAGCATTATATATTAATGTAAAAAGAGTCCATCACACACATCGTTATAGTAAATGTAGCTATATATTTGGAACATACAAAATTCGAAGCATGGATGATTGAACCATCCCGTTCTAACATTTACGACCCCTTTAATAGGCGGGATTTGCTAACGCGCACGCCTTTACCTGATCAATTGATTATTATAAATTTATGTCGTAACGATTAGACCTGATCATGGTGATTTATATACAGGTATCTTGTTAATTAATTAATAAATTAGAGGTGTAGATATTCATAACAGCGTTATATAAAAGAAATGGATTTATAGTACCTTCTAATGTGATTGTGTATCGTGATCGTAGCACAGATCTTTCTTTTTATCTGGATAATCTAAAACAAAGAGAAAAATATGATAACAACCCCACCCTCCTTTATTTTGACCTTAATCTATATCGCATATACGAAATGCGTTACAATCTTATTCATCATGACGAGCTTACTATCACGTGTGTGATACGAGAATCTTCAATTACTAGCACTTTCGTGGAAAAAATATACAGTTACATATGCTCTCGAAAATCGATGATCTGTTGAGCTGCTTGAATTAATTCTATTTTTAGCCCATCCTCTTCACTTTTTACATACTAAGTACAATAATGCTCACACTCAGCGGAAAACTTGAATGCCATTTCTAGTAGTTTGATGTTATATCATTCACACATCTATTATAAGTAGACTCAAGCTGTAATTGAAATACACAAATAATTCTAACTAAAGCTACATGATAGCATTGGGACTGCTTCTACTAGAAATCGCCTCATTCAAATTCTAGAAATGCAATTCTAACGAGTATCCATCGAACATCTGCTTACAATGTTAAGTATACATAAATGACAATTCACAAATCGCACGCTTTTGATTCGATTTCTCAGGTTTCAGCCAATTCTCACATTTGTATTGAGCGATGACGTTCTGAAAGATGAACTCCATTTTTAGAAATAAAGTTCTAAGTATACTAGAAGATCGTCTTCAAATCATTTGCTTTTAACCAAAAACAAGAAAGATGTTGACTTTAAAACATGATTGAATATTACTATAATGGTGAATTCTTGTCGCATACACTCTCGCTCCGTAGATGGAGATCGCAAAAATGAAAAAACGAATTGAGATGAGTTGTAATAAATATACACATACTTTGATACGTACTTAGATCTTTTATTTATGGTCCATAGCAATATGAGTATTGAAATTTTAAGGTGTTAAAACTTAGAAATTGAGTTTCGCCTCAATATTATCTAACTGTTTCAAAACAGCCGATTTAGCAGTACCACCAGTAGCTGTGCGACGTTCAACACTAGCATCAAAGTCGAAGACTTTACTAACGTCTTCCTCAAACCTACTATCGATCTTTTTATAGGCATCTAATGGAATTTGATCGATACCAGAAAGCTTGTTGTTCTCTGCATAAGCAACAGCTTCACCAGAAATATGATGTGTTTCTCTGAAAGGAACGCCCTTACGAACTAAATAATCTGCTAGATCCGTAGCAAGCATGTCCATAGTAAGTGCACCCTTCATTTTTTCTGCATTGATCTCTAGAGTCGAAATAACACCAGCAGCGATTAACAATGAATGCTCAATAGTAGTCATATTATCAAACAACGGTTCCTTGTCCTCTTGCAGGTCTTTATTATAACTAGATGGAGTAGCCTTACTGCTAACCATGAATCCGACTAATTGACCCAACGTACGGCCAGATTTGCCTCTCAGCAGCTCTAAGCTATCAGGATTCTTTTTCTGGGGCATAAGAGATGACCCGGTGGAGTAAGCATCAGCCAATTTGATAAATCCAAATTCAGCTGTGGAGTAAATAATGAGATCCTCACTGAACTTTGCTAAATGGTTAGAAATCAAAGATCCCCAAAACATCATTTCAATCACAAAATCTCTGTCACTCACGGCTGCCAAAGAGTTACCAATGACACCATCAAACTCCAAGTTTTCTGCGATGAATTCACGATCAATACCATATGGATGACCTGCAAGAGCACCAGCACCTAAAGGACTCTGGTTGACTCTAACCAATAATTGGTTTAGACGATCCAAATCATTCGCCAAAAAAGTAGCGTGCATACTTAACCAATGAGACCATCTAATAGGCTGCGCACGCTGTAAATGGGTGTATCCGGGCATAAGAACGTCAATTTCTGATCTTGCACGCATAACCAAAGACTGAATGAGCTGGATCAAAGCTGGACGCAACACCTTGACAATTTTCTCACGAACATACAAACGCATATCGGTAGCAACTTGATCATTGCGTGAACGGCCAGTATGTACTTTGCCTGCAATTTCCTTGCCAATTATTTCGCCTAAACGACGTTCGTTGGCAGTATGGATATCCTCATCTCCCGGTTTCTCAACAAAACTGTTAGTTTCCCACTCTTGTCCTATAACTTTCAACCCACGATGGATCTCTGATAATTCCTTTTCGTTGATAAGGTTTATGTTCTTTAAGGCGCTAGTGTACACACGAGTACCTTCCAAATCAACAGCCCACATCTTCTGGTCATAAGGAAGAGACGCATTGTACAACTCCATTAAAGGATCAGTTTTGCCAGTGAAACGGCCACCCCACAATTTTTGTTCAGATGCCATTGATTAAAGTATATTAATATTTAGCAGCTATTTGGATTCAAGCGAACTGACTTGAAGTATATATAACAGAATAAGTATGACTGCTATTAAATGGTGGTGACTATTTGAATCATGTGACCTATACTGAACTACTGATAAGAAGCAATAATTGATAAGGACCGTATGCAGCTTAATTCACCAGTATTAAATTACATCCTCAAAACATATTCAATAATGTATGAATCAATCAAAAAATGACATGAACAGATGTCATTGTCGCTAATTTTACTCTATAGAAATTAAAATCGAATTTCAAAACATTTCATAAATACAAAAATCGTATCATTTGCTTCATGGGTTCTTTATACACTCCTTTATAGCTTGATGAGGATACATCATGCATTTGTTAGTTCGGTAATCGTAAACAAGCGAGTAAACACATTTATTATATATTTCCAGGTTTTAACTTCCACTTTTTATCTTCCCAGTCAGCGATCTTTCTCAACATTTGTCGCAAATTCAGAACTTCCTGCGTTCCGTTGATCTGCAAGTTGCAATTTGAAATGATATCGCCAGATTTAGCCTCATGGTTTGGTTGATCGCGTAAAAATGATTGAATTCTTTCTAATATGTCAACGTTGTGAGCCAACTGGCTTGGGGCAAGCTCCCGGTTATCTCGGGACTTTGTTTCCAACTCTTTCTGCTTGCGAAGATTATTCAATAGCTTTGAGCTAGAATTGGATGCTTTTAAATTTTTTCCAGCAAGACCTGCTTTTCCAGTCCATGTAGGTGTTCCAATTTTCGCTTTTTGTGCCTCTTTGCGAGACAGGTTCAGTTTTACTGCAGCTTGATAGGCAACCCTTTCAGCCTCACGTTCCATAAATAACGTGTCCGGGCGAGATGCGTTGTTTACAGCATCTTCTTGTAGGCTACTTTTTACGCCTGCTTTCGTGAATATATCTTGAAGCAATGAGCTCTCTTGACGAGACTCAGAGGATTCTCCCTCGCCGTTAGTTTGTTCGTAATCTGTTTCTCTTGTGACACCTGCCATTTTAGACAAGTCGTCAGCTTCTGCGATCTTTTTCTTTTCCGTATCCAATTCTGACACTGAACCTTCATTATTATTTCCAGACTGTGCGTTGGCGTTTGCAAAAATTTCTGCGCTTTCTGATTCATCTCTCAAACTCAAAAGATCATGCAAATCAGAATTTTTGAAAAAACGCTTCTGTTTAGGATCCTTAAGGATTTTATTAGACAAATATTGTTTATAAATTTGCCGTTCGTATATTCTTTCCTCTATTGTTCCTGCTGTTATAAGTCTGTAAATGAGGACATCTTTTTTCTGGCCTAGCCTCCAAGCTCTCTCTCGTGCTTGGACATCATTACTTGGGTTCCAATCAGGATCAAAAATAATTACTCTATTAGCACCAGTTAAATTGACACCAAGTCCACCCACCTTTGTTGTTAATAAAAACAAATCGTAGTAGCTATTATTATTAAATTCGTTTATTAGTTGTTGTCGTTTAGCCACTGGTGTTGATCCATCCATCCTCAGATAGTTTAGCTCTAGACCTCCAACAAAACTATCCAATATGTCCAGCATTTGACGGGATTGCGAAAAGAGTAATGCTTTGTGACCCTGGGACTTCCATAAGTTAAGAAGTCCTTTCACAACTTGCATTTTTCCAGATTTCGAAGGATCTCCGTAATTTTTTTTATTAACGTCCTGAACAACTAAATCTGGATGGTTGCATATTTTGCGCACAGTGTCAATTCCAGCTAATAAGTTTCTTTTTCGTTGAACATAGGTATCAAGCTCATATTTTACAAATTCTTGATACTTTCGTTTTTGTATCTTAGTGAACCTGCAGAATAGAACTTTCTCTGTTTTTTTTGGAAGATCTGATGCTACATCACACTTCATTCTTCTCAACATATATGGTGATATCATATCCTTCAAAACAACAGCACATTTATATGCAGTCTGAACTTGAATATTTGTAGCTTTAGCATACCCTCCAATTTGGATCGGCACATCAAATTCTCTCGAGAATACAGGTAGTGTACCTAGTCTTCCGGGGTAAACAAAGTCAAAAAGACTCCATAGCTCAACCAATTTGTTTTGTATTGGTGTACCTGAAAGTATGAGTCTGTAAGGTGTTGATATTCTTTTGCAAGTCAAACTTACTTCACTATCTGGATTTCGTATGTTATGGCCTTCATCTAAACAACAGTATCCCCATTTTCTTGATACAAGTAAGCTTTGGTATCTTTTGATTCCTGAATAGGTTGTTATTAACACATGACCCGTCTCAAAAATGCTATCAATAAGCTTTTTGGAATTATACTCAGTAACACTACTGAATTCATCATCCGTTTCTGAATCAGGGTCGCTTATTTCATATTCTGAATCACTATCTCCATTAGATGGCTTCTTCCGCTTTTTTGCAGTTCCAATGTTTTTATTCCTTGAATTAAATTCAAATGCAGATCCTGTGGAGTGAAGAATAGCGACTCTTAAAGGCGGCCACCAATGTCGGAATTCATTAAGCCATTGCTCCATGACAGTAGCTGGACAAATAATCAATGCGGGTCGCTTTGATATATTGGAGAATTGTAAGGCTGCTATAAAAGCGACGACCTGGACAGTTTTTCCAAGTCCCATTTCATCACCAATTATACCTCCAACTTTTTGGCAGTAAAGTTCCCATAACCACCTTACTCCTGTGCGCTGATATCCGAATAAATTCTTCCATATCTCACCAGGTGCTTTAAATTCTTTACCATTAGTTTTATCTATAATATACTCTTTGTATGAGCTGGAATCAGTCAAAGACTCTTTATATTCATTCCACTTTTGCAATCGAAGATTATATTCCTCAATGATACCGTCGTCTCTTTTTTTTATTGGTTCTCCATCTATCTCACCCTGTTCAAACTCTTCGTCAGGTCGTGAGAGCGATTGATGATCTAGATTCTCTGTGAAATCATCGTCTTTTATTTCTTCTGTTTTTGCAAATGGCGTAATCTTCCCTAATTTGACAAGATTCGGTATAACTTGATCCTCATCATCCATTTTCGTGTCTGACTTCCTCTCCTTTATTCTATACCTGATGTCCTTAACATCTTGCCTCAATTGCGCTATCTGATTTTCTTCAATGAATTTTATACGCTCCCTAACATTTTCTTGCTCTTCTATATGCACCCTAGGGTTCCCAATCTTCTTTTTGAGAACAGAAACAGTATGCTCTGTCTCACGCAATTTTTTTTCCGTGCGCTCCAATCGTTGTTCATCTAATCGATTTTCCTCATCTGCTAGCTCTTTCTTCGCTTTATCCACTAAACGCTGCTCTAAATCTGCTTGATCAACAGATACCACAGTATCAAATAACTCATCGCTCATGTGTGATCCCCCCACCTTTACGATATCAGGATAGAGTGTGTGTGCTCTGTATGCTTGAGTTAACCTTAACGATGGGCAATAAGTACGAATAGACGTATGATGTATCATTCTTAATATGGAGACGCTTCATTAATCTGAAGCCTGGAATCTTTATTCAGAAATATTTAGATTAAACCATAAAGACTAGTTTTTGTATATTTGAATATATACATATATATCAGAATGGTGTACAATGCGCCTCGCCACATCATATGCTGTGGTAACTCCTATGTACGTTTACAGCGGGACTGCCAATGGATCCAGCCCCAGATTTAGGGTAAGGGTATTCATTTGGTCACCAAGCTGCATACTTAGCTGCTACTCTTGTGGTTAGGTCTACTCACCGGCTAATTAGCAGATGCGTCGATATAAATACTTTCAACTGCTATAATAGCTATATGTGATGTGTTTTTTTCATATTCTAGGATATTGATAAACATAATTTTCATTTGGGCTAAATTTTTGGCTTCTAAGGCTTTCTTGTCAATCCTTTTTAGTTACATCAGTCCAGGCGGCTGCAGTGCATGGCTCAACCGATGAGTATGTGTACTTGAGTCATGTCGTGACATCTGGTCTAGGGTAACAGCGCATTCCATGTGGATAAAAGGGGACTGAAAGTCTCTGATTTTCACCTTTATAATAGTCATCTATGAACGTGCTCATCTATTCTGGTGAGGGTGCTTCGGTCTGTGCTGTCCGTCAGGCCAGAGAATGTCTTCGACGTGTCCTCTCTTCGAAATATTCAGTGTCCATCATCTCTGCGCAGCAAATCATTGAAGAACCATGGATGAGCTATACAGCGATGCTTGTTATGCCTGGTGGGGCCGATTTACCCTACTGTCGTGCATTGAATGGGGTTGGTAATCAACGTATCCGTGACTACGTGTTGAAAGGTGGTCGATACCTTGGTATCTGCGCTGGAGCATACTATGCTTGTTCTCGTATCGAGTTCGAGAAAAATACACCAATGGAAGTCAGCGGCACTCGTGAGCTTGGGTTTTACGATGGTGTTGGCGCTGGTGTTGTCTTCAAAGGGTTTCAGTACGAGACCAACTGGGGTGCTAAAGCAGTCAAGTTACACTCAGAGAAACTGGGGGATACCGTCAGTTATTACAACGGCGGATGTCTTTTCGAAGGAGATGACTCTGCCGAGGTATTAGCTAGGTACGTGGGCCCCACAGAAATTGAGTCTTCACAAGAGGATCCTGTAGCTGTCATTTATAAGACGGTCGGTAAAGGAAAGGTCATACTTAGTGGAGTGCATTTCGAGTATGAAATGGACAAGCCTGTACGTACTGATACTGACTTAAAACCGGAGGTTATCCACGAAATCTCAGCTGTTGTCGAGTCTCGCCATAAGTTTGTATCCACTTTATTAAGTCAGTATATGCAGTTAGAAGTTTCAGATCTGGATACACGAATCCCAAAGCTGACTCCTTTGTATCTCTGTAGTCTTGCTGGCTGGCGCCCTTCAGTAAACCAATACATGAATCAAATCAATACACTTGTTGAAAAGAACGATGAGGGACAACTTCTTCTGAAGGAGAAAAACGACACTTTTCTGTATCTGAAGAAGGATTCGCTATATTTGGGCGATACAAATGAAGAACCTAAGCCGGTTTATGTTTATAACGAAGAAGGCACATATCCCTCTGTACAGGATACGCCTTACTTCAATTTTGGAGTTTACTTTGCTGAACTTGAACAGACGGCCAGAAACAAGGGCCTCGTTCACAAGACTTTAGGTTCGTGTGTATTATACGGAGAAGTTGTGACCTCAACTAGCTCCATGCTTGAGCGTAATTTGAACTTGTTACGCCACATTCCTGATGGTCTTATAACTGTTGGAACCCAGCAGGTGCAAGGTCGTGGTCGCGGTAACAATGTCTGGGTTAATCCCATTGGAGTTCTTGCAGTAAGTGGAGTCATCCGACTTAAACAGAACGAGTGCCCTCACTCGTTGGTATTTGTGCAATACTTAATTTCGTTATCGATAGTGAAAGCTGTGAATTCATTTCTTCCTAATGGTACTGATATTGGAATCAGACTGAAATGGCCTAATGATATTTATATCTTGAAGCAGAACAATGTTCGTGAGAAGATAGGCGGGGTAATTGTCAGTTGCAACCTATATACAAATGAGTACGTGTTAGTGTTTGGCGCTGGTACCAATGTCGACAATGACAAGCCTACAACATCTATTAACACTAGACTTCGTGAGCTAAACATTGATTTACGTATCCAGTCAGAGCAATTACTTGGTAGATTCATGCCATATTTAGATAGCATGTTGCAGACGTTCCAGATGAAAGGCTTCGCACCATTCGAAAGTGAATACTACAAATACTGGCTTCACTCAGGTGCAAAGGTTATCCTCGAACGTTATAGTAATGTAAGTGCTACCATCAAAGGCTTGTCGCCTGATTCAGGAATGCTCATTGCGCAAGATGGTAATGGAGTTAAGTATGAATTGCAACCTGACGGAAATTCTTTTGACATGCTAAGAGGTCTCATTAGAAGAAAGTTATGAAAAGATACAATTTATATCCCCTAGTAGTTACCATTGTTTTATAATACTTTAGATATTGGTTGAAAATATGATACTTTTTAACGCCTTATCTTTCGCTGTCACATTCACATACTGCTGTAAAAATATTGTAAAGTATACTACGTTAAAAAACAAACATTGTATTCAGGAAATAGTCACTGTCAACATAAATTTATTTTGTCGTATACCAGACTAAGAAACTAAATAACTGTACTATCTAATACGATTTATTCAACGGCTGCGTTATACATAGTGATTGCTTTCGATGCAACATATAAAACAATATAAAACAATCTAGCGCTCTAATTTTTTTTAAGGAATAGTTCGCATGAAATGTACAACCTTAGTAGAAATGACAATGAGAAGCTAACAGCTACAGTTGGTCAACAATCCACGTGCAGCGCTACTACTACCCCAACATTACATGCGTCTTTATTTTTTTCTAAGCAGAAGTCCCATAGTATTTTAGGATAATTATCATAAACTCTAAAACATTTCTAAAGATGTCAATCTAATATCATTCTATGATTAATTGAATTTGATGAGGACTTTACCCTTGGCTTTGGTGCTGTCTACCTTATGCCAAGCACTCTTAATATCATCAGCAGGATACACAGAATCAATAGGTACCTTGACACCAGGTTTTGAAAACAAACTTTCTGCCTGAGCAAATGAAGTCCTGCTAGAATATACCACAAATTGGTAGTTTATGCCCAAGTATTTTCCGAAGAAATGGCGGAAAACACTAGTAGGGATTCCAATTAAGTAGTTGAAAAACATATGGCTGTACGCAGACGCAGGTGCACTATCACCCTGAATAGTAACATAGGAGTTGTGTTCACTCAAAGGGACTAAGATCTTGTCATACACAGCGATCGCCTCACGACCACCAACTGTATCAAGAATAGAATCAAACTTGAATCCTTTGGACTGCACAAATTTAACTAAATCGTCGCTCAAGCTAGGGGTCACGTAACTAATGAAGTCGTCTGCGCCATATTCCTTGGTATAGTGGCTACTGGAAGGCGAACAGGTAACAGCAACATATCCAACATTATATTGTTTCTTCAAAATCTCGATAACATAAGATCCGACTGATGTTGCACCACCAAGAACAAGAACTTTACTGTCAGGTCCGAGTTTCTTAACACCATCAGCACGTTCTACCATATCATAAGCTGTTCCATACGCAATCCCTAGAGCGGCGCCTTCTTTTGTGCCGAGCGTGCTAGGAAGTTTACCTACTTTATCAGCAGAAACATCGAGAACTGTATATGACCCAATGAAGCGCTCGTCGCCAGGGAATTTAAGTGAACCATATACTTTCTCACCAATGCTATAAGTTGCGGCTGCTTGGCTTCCTACTTGAACAACAACACCCGAAAAGTCGTGAAGTGTGTGATAGACTTTGTTTGTAATTGTAAAAGCGTGCAGCTTAACATCCACAGGATTAATCGAAGCATACTCTGTTTTGATTAGGATTTCATTAGGTTTAATGGATTCGATGGTGTATTCATCTACATAAGGACCATTCTTCCGACCTTGGTAAACAATTGCTTCGGAGGTGTAAGGAAATGTCATATTTTTATATGGTTTATAAGAAATAGTTTCTCGATAGGCCACTGCTCCGACCGTTGGTATTTATGCATCTTTAGAGCAACTCCGAACAATTCTACTCACGTGATATTACAAATCATGCTCTGTCAGGTTAGGGTGTTATTCACATGTAATTGCCGTAGAATGTTTGTGGAAAAAAACAGAAGCTAAGCCGAACGCCACACACTTTCAAAGCACTTTAAATCTTAAATAATTAAACTATATTGTATAATTATTTGTTGAAAATCCATTTTAATGTATGGTTTGTTAGTTTCCTTGCCATTTTTTGTTTATAATGCTAACAGTGGAATATCTTATTGCTATTAGACCTTGGCTAAATCTCTACTTTCTATACCACAATTATCTGTAAAACATTACTATTACTATTACTTCTAAATATTTAAATGCTTCCAGGGACTCATTTATACTATACATTTTTACATGTAAATTGATAAAGTGAATTGATATATCGATAAGAGCCAACTTTGAAAGCTGACTATTCTGAAAATTATATCCCTTATTGTTTAGAGTAATGTACCTACACTTTCTGTGCGAAATTTCTTATTGATTTCGCAATCTGTTAGAAGATGCCGACTTACTTGCATCTAACGTATTGCGTTAATTTTAAGCTTAAAGTATGGATTATTGAAAGCTTAACTCCCAGTACATTTAGGGTCTGGTTTCATTTACCGAATTTGAGGATAACCCTAATTAAGCTGCATAAACAGCTGTATTCAGACTATGCATGATAATATGTGCAGCATAATTGCGTCTTGTTATTATTAGCTTGATGCTAAAAGTAAAGTAAGCCGTGCTATGAAGGAGCTTGAGTTGAGATTTCTAAGTGCTTAATACTGTAATGAATAAGACTAAGAAAGATCCTTGTGTACTTTATTTTTCATCTAATACAATGCAGGGCTTTATTTTACGAAGATATTGCCATGAAGGTACCTTAAGGCTTGTCTATTTTATGACGTACCTAATACATATAAAGGAGAAGCAACCTATCACTACAACCCTGTTAGAAGCTAAGACCCCCAACTGTATTTTACGGAAGTATCCAATTAATTAAAAGCATCTCAATATCACTTTGAATAATTTGCGAGTCGAGCGTTCCAATAGAACGGTAGATTAAGAACTACCGCAGATGTTGTAAGCTTGCAGCATCCACATGATTTCTAATCTAGATTATGCGCACGCTACAGTTTTCATAGCACAAGGTTTGACCATCGACATTATAACCGGAGATATTCCGGAGAAGGTTTCATCACAACTGCGTATTTGCGAGGATTTATATGAATTCCATTCAATCAAATCTCATAGCGTTCTAAATTAGAGTAGTTCCTCTAATTAGTATTATATCCCAATTAGCTACTATGAAATAAATATCTCTATGACAAAAGAGTTTAAAGAAAAATGTTGCTAAAACACATTGCATTCTCCGTTATCAAAATAAAGTATTAGTCTTTTGATAGTTCTGTAAAATTGTCAATAACTAAGAGCTATTGGGTTGACGACTGTCGTTGCGAGTCTGATTTCCTCGACCATCAACAAATTTCGTATCAAAATCATTGCTCTTATTTTTAAAATCTCTGTACTCAGGGCCGTGATCCTGTCTTTGTCCGTAGCCGTTGTTAAATCTCAGGTTACTTTGATAGCCTCGATTGTTATAATTTTGACTAGCACCACGGTATCCGTTTTGATATCTGCCCCTCTGATCGGTTTGGTTTCCTTGGTTCCCGTGGTACCCAGTGTTTCCTTGGTAACCATTCGCCCCTTGATATCCTTGGTTTCCCTGATATCCTGGATTTCCTCGTTGTCTTTGGCTTCCTTGATATCCTTGGTATCCTTGGTATCCTTGATAACCTTGATTTCCTTGGTATCCTTGGTATCCTGAATATCCTTGGTACCTCTGATTTCCTTGGTATCCCGGCGCCCCATCACGAGATGAGTATCCTCTATCAACGTGATTCCCATTCGATCCATATGCTTGCTGCTGGTGATAATAGCCAGTATTGAAAGCATTTGGAAGTGCAGGTGTCCCTTTATCAATAGATTCAATGAATGCTAAGTACCCTCCTTCACGTTTTTCGCGTTCCTGTTGGAATTCAATCAGTTCTTGCTGATCACGTCTATAGTCAGGTCTATCATCACCACGGTCTACTTTTTGACGATGATACCAAATGTTGTCGATATCCGTAGGTCCTAAAACAAGTGGAGGTTCACGATATCCTTGAAGGATCATACTCTTATGCTGCTGATTGGCTGGCATGATATATTCAACAGCAACTGACTTGTTTTCCGTTAAATCTTGATAATCAGAAACCTCGGAGTTGATCGGATTAATCAGGGGGCGATGAGGTCTCCATCCATCTAAGGGCTTCGCAGTTCCAGCTAGTCCTTTAGATTCACGGCAGTTGAAATAGACCTGAGAATTATTGTTATCGGATTGGGTATCATATAAAGTTAAAAAATCTTTAGCCACTGGGCAATGCTGCGAAACAAGCAAGACTGCCTCACGCCTTACATTTCTTGCAAGGTCATCTTCGCTTAGCTGAGGGTATACCTTTCTTACCTCCTCTAGTAAACGGGATTCATCGATAAAGGGCAATAAAGCAATTCCCATCCAGGATGCTTTCTTTCCGTTCATGTCAATAGGGAAGTTATCAGGATAAAATTCCTTAATAGGCGAATCATCTTCACACATGAGTGGTCTTAATAACTTTGGTAATGTATGACTCGATGCCGCAGGCAATACACTCATGAGTTGTTCGAATGGCAAAAATGGAATTGTATCACTAGGAAATTTAATCTCCAATGTGCCTACATCACACTCAGCCATATCTTTTGCAAAAGGTGCATAATGGTATGGGTAGAACCAATTCCACGAAGGACAACCTTGGTAGTAGTATTTAAGAGCCCAACAGACGCCCTCGATATACTTCTGAACCATGTTCCTTACTAGAGATAAATTACTTTCACCGTCGGCGAGATGGAATTTTGCAGCGTAATACCGAGGCCTGTACCCTGGTTTCCACATCTGCACTTCATCATTATCCTCCTCTTCAGGCACATTGTCAACGTTAGCAATTGTACGCTTACCATTTGCGTTAGGTACATCTGGTTTAGCATCAACCTGCTCGCCTTTCGCTGTGTAAATCTGAACTTCGGCGCCTGGATTAAGATCTTGGGGGGCTTTCTTTATACGCTTGTTGTATTGCTGTTGTCTTCTAGAGTTTTGACGTCTCATTTCAATTTCATGCCTCTTTCTGAATATATCATCCTCCTCATTAGCTACACCTTGAAGCATTATTTGCACTCTAGAAAGCATCACATCACCATCCATGGTCATGTAACCATCCATCCTACTTTTTTCAATTGCTCTTCGCCAGGATCTGAGAAGAACATCAATACCATTCTCTCTAACATCGAGTGACGGCAGGTGCGGTAAGAAATCGTTACCACAGAAAAATGCCATGAAGATCCAGTCATCGATGGCACGCTCTTTATCCCAAAATGGTACATCACAGTAAAGTTCGACTTCCAGATATTGACGCAAAATTTCCACATCGAGCCATATATGTCCCTTTTTGTTGTCTGCTGTTTTGTTTTGGTTGAATACATCCTCTCTGAGAATTCTGAATCTCGGTTCATGAGTTGCTAGCCCTAAAAAGATCAAATCTGCATCTAAACCATATATACAATGAGTCGTATTATGATCATATTCTGGGGTGTTACGTTGAGAGCGTATAAATTCCATGATTTTATGTTCACCTTCTCCAGGAACAGTTGCATCACTGATAATAACCTTAAGATCCTTCCAACCAGGTTCAGTATCTAGTTTATAAGCCACCCAATACTTCAAGCATTCTGCTAGGAAACTCATAAACTGAGTGCCCGGGGTAATAACATTAGTATCCCATTTTCTTTGAGAAGCCGAGTTGTCATATTCTTCTCCAAGTTGCATAGCCTTAGAAATAGCTTCTCCCTCTGCAATCTCTGCATCTTTCGCACTCCTGAATCGTCGTGATCTTTGCTGATTCATTTTCGCTCGCGGTGCTACACCGTCTACGGCCATAACAAGAACTTTCCTAGGTTTTGCCAAATTTATTACATTTTCTGTATACCTGAATACTTCAAGCATCATTTGATCCTCATTTTGAGGCGCTGGTCTATCTTCAGGGTGTGTACATGGATGCACAATTCCGTTCATATCTAAGTAGAGATTGTCCAGCTCTCCATTGGGATTTGGAGAGCTATAAGATACAGTAGAGCCAGGGATACTGACACCATCGACTTGTTCAGGAACATCCACTATAGCTGGTCGGATTGCTTTTGGAAAACGTCTTGAAAGCCACCGATAAAAGGCGGGCACTCCCATTGTTTAAATATATTATGTAATGAATGTTCAATTTAATTTGAAATGAAACTCTGTCACGAAAGCTAATCATATAGAAGCTCTTCAAAAATAAAAAAGATGACCATGAATATATTAGTTCTATTTAGTTTTATTGAGATTTGCGGCTGTTCATTCATCAAATGATTGTGCATTTATGCGTGTTCCTATTATTTCCTGAATCATTTAGTCTGCACACCAAGCTGAAATGAATTTTGTGGACATGTGACATAATCAACGATCAGGAAGTAACCAGAGCATTCTTATTTATATATTTATTTGAGATACAAGTATATGTTTGATATACCTTTTGACCTTGTTCATTCAAGACTCTCTGAATCTGTAGAAACTGGGGTCAAAAGTTTTTTTCATCACAGAGAGGTAACTGAACTTGAAAACTATCTACAACTTGACGAGGTACAACAGAAAACCTATACATTTAAATATATAAGCCGAAGAGAACCGGATGGGTTCCTTGGCGTGTACTCTGATGGCATTTACGACCAAAATGGTACCTACTTAGGTGACTCTATTTCCTACACCGATAATGTTAATGACGTTGCACATATATCTTCGAGACCAATAAGAGATGACCCACTTCTAAAACGGCCTTACGAGAATATTTTTTGTTATGAGAATAATCAACCAGGGGCTACACATGGGATGGGTCAACAAATATCTGCATTTTATCACGGTTTTGAAGTTCTCCCTCGAAATGTGTGCGCACCAAAGGTTACCATGGAAAGCGTTACCACCCAAATGATCGTTCATAAAGCTCAAAAAATGAAATTAGCTCCGAGCACCATGAAAATTTTAACCCGTTCTAACTATAAGGCACCATTCTCTCTCAAATATGATCAATATCACGATGACTTTGTCAATTCGTTTGATATACACCATCGGAGCACGCATGTCCTTACCAGCATTTTCTACATAAGCTTGTCTCGGTTAGAGTATCCAATGGCTTGGAATGCCTTGTGCGCGCTTGTACGGGGCAAAAGTGACGATATAAGATTCCTTTGGCGACCTGCCTTGGAGCTATTGAGTTGGTATCATTCATCTGGAAACAATCTTACTCAAGAAATATCTCAATCTCAAATGACATCTCAAGCACGTTCACGAGGAGCTGACTATCTTCTCAATTGGATAATAATGAACTTCCAGCACTCGCCTGTTCTCACAATCGAAAGACTCAAACCAAGACCACGCGCTAAAGACCTAGTACCATTTGATATTTCTATGAAAATTGCCCAAGGTGAATATAAAAGAGCACTTGATGTTGCAATTCCTACTCTATTAAGTCGTATGTACTCCTCGAACCCTCTCATATGGGCATTAGCAGGTCTAGCTAGTCTCAAGGTTAATGGAACCTCGTCAAAGACCAAAAAGTACTTTAAGCAGTGCATGAAATTGGGTGGTGTAATACCCGAAATCACTCAGAAGCAAGCTGAACTTGATCCTGCAGAAAATGAGGAGGAGAGCTCTTCCGAAGATAGTCAAGAAGAGAGTGAAATCGATGTAGAAAATTTGGCAGATATCAGAAGGACTCAAGAATATTCTGAACTAGGTGACCGTGAAGGTGATATGGACACAATCTTAGGGGGACCCTCTGACATTGAAGATGAATATGGCTATCATTTAAGTGACGCGGAACAAGATGACGATGATGATGTGGATGATATCGACGATGATTACAGTTCAAAGAAGTATAAACGGAGGAACACAGTCAAAGATAATAATTTAGATGACGTTTTGAGTATTGACAACAATAAACTCAAAGATAACTTAATTTTTGAATCTAAAACACAGACTAGTAAGCCCGTTGCGATAGAGGGTAAAGAGACTGGAATATATGACAACAAAGAAGCAGACTATAGTTCAAGTGCTTCTTCAAATTCGGATTCTGATTCGAATTCTGATAGTGGTATTAGCAATAATAGTAACTCGGCATATTTGACACAACATCCAGTCAAACGAGCCTCTTCATCACAGAAAACTGCAAAAATTCAAAAAGTCGAGGACGGACCTTTCTCACAGCCTCTGTCTCAGCTTGGAGCTGAAATGGGCTCAGATAGTGACGATTACTATTAAATGCCATTAATATTCTATTTAGTGTATTTTTTGTTACTGAGTATTCAGCGATAAGTATGTATTCCACAGAACGCTAATACAACTACTGAAAGGTATTTGCAAAGCATTAGGTATCAGCAGAAAGTTGACGAATTGTGCTAAGGGCCATATGCTCAAATTCAAGCTGAGCGTATGTATATATTTTTCCCAGAAGAAGCTTTCATGCAAAATGCTGGGTGGTTGTCTCTCTACAATTACTCCAAGATAAAAGAGAAAACAAGCCAGCATGATAGGAGAGTAGAAAAGCTGATCAGCCAGAACCCGTTGCACAATTGTTATAATCTTTGCATCTTCTGAATATGCTGAGCGCAGAAATGCGTACCAAGTAGATTGTAGAGCAGATATCGAAAGACCCCACCAAGAAAAAAAGGCCCATCTACGAAAATCAAATTCTAGATAACAGTTTGATACTCTTTGAAACGACTGAACTGGGCCGATTGTTGTTCCATCACCATAGTCATCCGCCAGACCTAGCATTGCTAAGTCGTCCTCTGCCTCATCCAGCCAAACTTGCTTCATTCTTCCTTTATCTAAGACAAATTTCATGAATGGATTATTATCTTCTTCAAAGACGTAACTGTTTCCGATGCTGTTTATTGTCTGAGCCAATGAATCTGCAAGTCCCATAAGAAGAAGGTTGGTCAAAGCAATAGTTAACAATGGGTGCTGGGAATAGTATGATCTGAACTTCATGCTTAGCCACAGCAATTGCGTTGCATAAAGTATCAAGATAATAGCATTTCCAATAGGGAGTCGAAAAACGCGCATCAATGGGGACAATTCGTAAAATAGATACCTGAATGACGATTACTATCGATATAGATAGCTGTTTCGACAATTCCCGTTTCGGTTGCTGATCTACAGTGCAATTAGAGAGTAACGCTTTTATCTGTATACACAAATAGGGAACTCTATCTATGCAGTATGTGATGACCTAAGCGATTGAGTATTCGATGTGCACTATGAAACACTCGAGGTGATATATCTGCTTTGCCGAGTATTCAAAGTAAGAACTTAGGACATACGGCATACAGTGGACTTGATAAGCTCAACTAATGTTGGAGAGTGTGTAAACGTAGAGTATATTCATCTGATAAATCCTAAGCTGTGTGAATTCTCGATGAATACTGACGGATATAGTTTAATTTGTTTTGTGACCTCACTTGTATTTATCTATCCTCATTACAGACAAGCACCTCTCGATAGCTCAGTTGGTAGAGCGAAGGACTGTAATGGTTTCTGTTATCCTTCGGTCATGAGTTCAAATCTCATTCGGGAGATTTTCTTTTTGTAAAAATCTACTAAGCATTATGCGAACAACGTCTTATATTTTGGACATCTGAATGTCCACATTTTCATACGCGTCAATATTTTCGTACATGTCCATATTTTTTTATTCTTGAATCAATAAAAGAACATAGCTTGAATTGTTATATCTTCAACAAATTTGTCAGGTTATGTTGAATATGCTATATCAAGCTAATCTCGGTTGCATCCACATAGCTATACAGAGGGCGCCTTTCTTATGTATGTATTGCCAGATAGTAAGAAAAAGAAATCAATACTCCTAATTATTGCTCAAAAAGATTAGCATTAGAAACAGAAATGTGCGAAGGTTTTAACCCATCGGTTCCAGGTTATAGGTTATTTATATGTGCTCTAATAGCACCAAAAGTTAATACTTAATGCCAGTGGACTGTTTGAATATTTGTGCTTGACGTGAAGAGAGTAAGCTCTGTTTGGGATTCACTGTTAATGCGCTTCAGATCGTACACAATTCGTGTAACGTAATGAATAGGTTGTGCCTAATCAGAATACATTTTCTATGTAATCTAATTGCGTGAGTTACACCTTTAAAAGTCAACCAAGTTGAATCCTCATTCAAGAATGAGTATATGTAGTAGCCTTTATATACACTTTCAAAATGTACTGATTATCTGTATGTATAAATAATTTCTGAGGTATAATCAGCTCTCGATAGCTCAGTTGGTAGAGCGAAGGACTGTAATGGTTTCTGTTATCCTTCGGTCATGAGTTCAAATCTCATTCGGGAGATTTTCTTTTTGTCAAAATTGACCTTGTTGTATTTTTTCATAAATAACAAAAGTAATCATAGAATATATATATTGCATTTTTTTTATACCGCATGCCTTTTCTGAAGGCATGTTAGTCTCTCTAGAATTTATTTCCTTGATCCATGTGAATTCAATGTTTACGCAATCTCGATTTCGACCATCGATAGCTTGTCTATATATATACTAAATCTATTGTTCGCATGATTATATTATTCCTAAATTCAAGACTTGTTGTACCAAAGATCCTAAGTAGTATAGGTAGGCTATAGCTCCTCCACCAGCTACGTTTCATATTGTTATGTTAGTTATATTCTCTATGGAGGTTCCTCCTACCATGTTGTCAAAAACTACAAACGGTTGCGTACAGATGTGATTGTCTGTTTTGCTATAATATTTTCCCTATATATTTCATCATGTTCAATGTTACTTTGTGCGATATTTATCAAGCGCTGAGGGGCGGTTCTTAGTATTGTGCTTAAGTGGTAGGCAGACATTTTTTTTCGAAACAGACGCCTTGATCAACCTGTTACCAATATCCATGTTCTCGCCAATTTAAAGTATTCACGCATAAAATAAATTTTACTGCATTGCCGATAAAAAAAAAAATAATCTTAAGGAAATCTAAGAGCTTCTTTATCAGATAACTCCAATAGGCAGATGCCTTACGAGGTATGTGTGTGTGCTAGATCACTATCCTTTTCGTAATACGAATCAATATGTTATATTTTCAGAGAGATCACGAGCCCTCTCGATAGCTCAGTTGGTAGAGCGAAGGACTGTAATGGTTATTTGTCATCCTTCGGTCATGAGTTCAAATCTCATTCGGGAGATTTTCTTTTTGGAATTTTAATCTCTGTTTTGAATTGTTATTGAATAATTTACAAACCGAATTAACTTTTGCTCGTCGAACTTTTGGTCGACATAATCCTAGTAGTCTAGTTAAGTTTCGTGCCATGTCTTCAAAGGAAGCCTTAAGAAAGACTATTTCAAAGGCTGTTAAATGCCTAGACAATGTAACTCTTAAAACTCAGAGTGACGCTGTCGCACACAAACTGAGACAATTAGATGCATACAAACAAGCTAAAAGGATTGCAATATACATGAACATGGATTCAGGTGAACTAAAAACGGACCTGATGATTTCGCATGCTTTCAATGATGGTAAACGTGTGTTTTTGCCTAATATCACTTCACTCGGACCTCATGACAGGAAATACTTCCCAAATCAGAAGAGACACCTAAGAATGTTGGAGGTTTCAAGTCACAATGATGTGTTGAACCTGTTGCCTCGCGGGAAATATAAGCTCAAAGAACCTATCGATGGGTATGATTGTCTTTCTGATCGTGAAGGGCTAGATCTAATAATTGTTCCTGGTGTCGGATTCACCAGTGCCTGCCACAGAATTGGCCATGGTGGTGCTTTTTACGATAGTTATATACAGGAACATCGTGCAATTGCGGGAAATGTACCTTTTCTTATAGGTGTAGGACTAACTGCACAGCTTGTTGACAACGATGTGCTGCCTATAGAGGACCACGACTATATCCTTGATCAAGTTATCATTGGAAACGATGTTTACTGCAAGTAAAAAGAAAAAAAAAAAAAAAAAAGATAGTGATAGGTGTATATTGAATAGACAATTACTATATTAATCTTCTAATTACAAAAACTCAGAATGTTGCACAATGCTCATATGCTACTGACTGTATTCTAACTCTATACATGCGAGATCATAGACACACAGTCACCTTTCAATAGCATAGAGCCGAGCTTGCGTACTTCTCCCGTTTTGTGATCAATCTGCTCGGCTTCGGAAAGTACAAGGTTCATGTATTCGTCAAACCCAGTCAGTATACCGCTAACAGAGGACTTGGGTTCTTCAGCTAATAGCACTTTCACTTTAGCTCTCTTCTCCATAAATAAGAATAGCACATTGATTGGCGGCACCGTCTTCCCTGAAGGAGTTTTCGGTGATGCCTGTGACTGCATCAAATGTGCCTGTTTGAGGAAATGCTAATTCCTTACCTCAGCATAGACGGATACCTATAAACGATCGTTTCAAACGCTTCACAAGACAGTTAGTCTAATTTTCACTAAATAAGCTTCCACTAAATGTCACCAGTTAAAGCCATTCTCTTCACGGATTTCGATGGAACTATCACCAAGCAGGATTCCAATGATTTTCTAACTGACAACTATGGTATGGGTTATGAAAAACGCCGCGCTTTAAACAAGCAGGTCATTTCAGGGGAGAAAACATTCCGTGAGATATTCAAGGAGATGATGGATTCAATTAAGCTACCCTTCAAAAAGTGTGTTGATCTTGTATTGGAGAATATCGAACTCGACCCCGGATTTAATGATTTTTATACATGGTCTTTAGAGAACAATGTACCAGTAATCGTTCTTTCCTCAGGAATGGAACCTATTATCCGTGCATTGTTAACTAAACTCGTAGGAGAAAGTGCACAAAGTATCAAGATCGTGTCTAATAATGTCAAATTAGAAGACGAAGGTAATTCCTGGGAAATTGTGTACCACGACGACTCAGATTTCGGTCATGACAAGTCATCTACTATCAAGAAATATCTGAAACCGGGACGTCCCATCCTTTTATATGCTGGAGACGGTATTAGTGATGTCAGTGCAGCCAAAGAGACTGACCTTCTTTTTGCAAAGAAAGGTCAGGACTTAATCACATACTGCAAGCAGCAGAATATTAAGTACACTGAGTTTGAAACCTACGCCTCTATTCACGAGCGTATCGCCAAAATCGTGGATGGAACTGAAACTGTAGATAGTATTGTAAGTAAATAGCAACACAGGAGAGTTGATTATATTCATTATACATACAATTTGAATTTGAATCGATACTTAAATTCCAAGACCTTAATGCTTTCAATTCTTGGTAGAAGGTGCGAATAGAGAGTTTAATAGTCTACTTTTCTTTTTTACAAGAGCAGCTTATTGGCTGCTGAAGCTTCAGCCTCTGCAACCTCTAATGCATCTTGTTGCGTTGTTCGTTTAATAGGTTCTCGTCTTGATGACTCTATTATTTCTCCAGCAACAATTATTTCATCCAGAATGTAGTACGCGCGTTGGAAGTTGAAGATGATATCCAACTCACACACATTTCCGAAGTACTTATCCATCTGTTCCACATATCTGTGAATTACTTCCAGCGCCAACAGCTCATTATCCTCTGCTTCAATACCAGCGACAAAATAAAGTGAAGCATATCTTCTATAGACAACTTTCGAATCCTTATATTCCAAAAAATTGCTCATCTTATTCTTTCTACTCAGGACCAATGTCGTCACATCTCGAGTTATTTTGCCTTTATCTTTCATACTATAAGTCTCGAACCATTTTGAAAGCCTTGTTTTGCCTTGACGCGACAGCAGAAGTATATACTGGAAGGCCATTTGGAGTATGCTTACGCAATAACAGCAGATCTGTGCAACTACATGCCTATTAGCGATGTTGATGACAAGAGCGTAGAAGTGGTTTGAAATAAATCTGATCTTTTTTTAAAGCATTATTGAGCCTTGATCTGCCTCTCTTTATATTTCATATTCGTCCTGCTAATAAAATCTATATCAATCAATAATTTGAATATAATTGAATTTGTTAATTTCTATAGCAAATGTCCAGTTCAAAAGCTGTATAATATTAACTAGTGGTCCCGAACTATTGTAGCAAAAAACCTATTATTTTTATTTCCTATGCTATATGAGTCCTAATCTAGTATATATATTACAGCAGAGTCTTCAGATATGCTATTATTGGTGTCTTTTGTATCTCTTGTTTTATCCACTGTATAAGAGGCCCTTTCTTCATTACACGGTGAGCCATGCTTACTGCCTTCTTCGAGATCATTCTCATGCGTCAAGTCAATAACCTCGCCTTTTTCATCAGCAGATAGTTGATCTAAGCTATTTGTTGTCTTGCATATTCTATCTGCCTCTCTCCGACGTTCTGCGGCTTGTAAGGCCAATTGCTTTATAGGAACATTTTTGGGCAGTTTGGCAACACCTCCAAGTTTTTGCCCTTTGCCGAACTTATTTTTTTTGCTATTTGCTTTCACTGGTTGAGATACATTAGAAGTCTTAGAAAGCCCATCGCCCACGGCTTGTGTCTGTGGCTGTGCGGGTAATCTCAATGGAATAGCTCTACTCGGTGATATTCCTATTGTTCTACCATTACCCATGAAAGGATCGCCAGTAAAGCCTTTCATCATCATATCTTCCATTTCTGATGTCAATTCATCTAGAAGCGCAAAAAAATTCTTGTCATGCGGGCCATATGTGTTGTGGCATAATTCGTGGAGCATAGTTCCAAGTACATTCTCAAACGGAATAAAACTACTGGGGTCATGATGATATCGTAACCTTATAGATATCCTTTGGCCATGGTTAACGTTAAGCCCAAGTAAGTTTCCAGCTTTCGGTAGAAACTCGACGAGCTTATGTACCCTATACCTTCGCTTTTTCATTATAGGCAATACATACCTATAAATTTTCTCTAAAGTTTCTTGGGCTACTTCGCGGTCATTCTGCCTTTTTAGGGCACAAATTTCTCCAATGTTATCTTGAATTCCATCCCATTTTACCATCAGACATTCAACAAGAAACTTTCTGTTGTTTGTGGCTCTTGATCTTTATATCCCTAAAGTAACAAACACCTGATGATGTTCTTGTGTAATGGCTGTATCTGCTCAGAGTGCATTCATTAAATAAACCGCACATACATATGGATGAAGGTGTAAAAAGCAATTCTGCTGCCATTATATGTTTTCTTCATTTAAAAGTATGCTGATTTCTTTAATTTTTCCTAATTGATTTCATTAGACCATAAATAAATATAACTTATTTTATTTCAGTGCTAGTTACATATAGGTTATTCAACGAACTGGCTACATTCTATCTGCAAACATTTAATGTTGCCGTCACTTTCAGATTGTTTAAGTTCTTTCAATAGTGTCCATCCAGCGCGCACAGCTGTGGTTTTTTAACACTGATCCCGCCACTGTAATTATTACAATGCTATAAGTCACAACTAAGAAAGACCGACAAAGTCTAGGTAAAAAAAACTTTTAGTTGTAGTGTTTGATTTTCTTTTAGATATTAGATTCTATTGAGATTTATCGTCAGTGATCTCAGACAAGTTGTTGTTTGATTTATTAACCTCAATAAATAAATAAGTACCAGCCAAATGGCTTATAGGTCGCTGTTTTCACTCCCGATCGCATCAATTAAAAATACCAAAATCACTCGTTTTTAAATTTTAGATGCATCTGATCCCATTCCTTGGATTTTTTAATCTTTAATCACATTGGAGGTAGTTTTTTAAACGCTATGGTTGTATACAGGGTAAGGATGATGATGTCCAGGCACATACAGTCGCAGTTAGGGTAAATGCTGATGCCCAGGGTTTGACGGTATGTAGCGCGATTGTACAAATAGGTCATAAAGCTGCTGTAATTTAGCAGAACAATTCATATAACTTATCTTATAGACAGTGAATCAACCTTATTGTTTGATTGCAGTGTGAGTCGTGAATTTGGAATTTGCAATCACAATTATTTGATAAATTAACATGGACAATAGTTACTGGAAACAAATATCGGATGGCGCTAATGGATTTTTGAACTCCATGCAGCAAACATCTCACAACATAGCTTCATCACTACAAGACCTTGGTGGAAAGATTCCTACTGTTGATCAATGGATCAACAAGCTGGAAGGCTTCGATAAGACAGCACATCCGCCATTGCCTGTTAAACCTGCTAAATATGCGGGTAATTTAACAATTTATAGTAAGAAGTTTGCATGGCTAGCTGCTTTTCTTGCAATAGGAACTGCTGGTGGAACTTATTATTATTACAGAAAGTTTGGAAGACTGCCATTTTTGAACAACCACTCTAACCGTCACAGACGTCTTGCGAAACGTGCAACTGATGGTGGTCGTAGAGACGTAATTCTCATTGTCGGCTCCCTAAGAGAGCCATTTGTGGCTCTTGTCGCTAACGACTTAGCCAAGCGTGGCTATATTGTCTATGTTACTTCAACTAATGCTGAGGAAGCATCCCTAGCTAACAATTTTAACAAGAATGTCAGACCTCTATTGTGCTCCTCATACGATGATACCAAGACAATTAAATCATGTATTAAAGACTTCCGCCAGATCTTGAGCGCTCCGATCAGGTCATTTCCTAACGCTGCTCCTCACAACTTGGAGTTTAAGGGTGTATTGGTTTTCCCTGATCTATTCTACCCTACTGGTCCTTTAGAGGCGCTTCCTCAAGTAGTATTGCCTCATGTGCTAAGAACTAAAGTTGAACAGCCTCTGAGTTTTCTAAATAATGGCTTGATTGAATTGGTTAGGGAATACAAGAGCAGTATTGTATTCGTAACTCCTTCAAACGTTGGCAATATCAAACCTGCTTTCCATGCACCCGAATCAATGGTATATGGCGCACTATCGTCATTGAGTTTATGTCTGTATCGTGAACTGAGTCCCGTCGGGGTGAATGTAGTACACGTACGTCTTGGTCATTTCGATGCCTCAACGGTAAATGTCTCTGTGAAACACAGAACTTCGCATAGCAGCAATTCTATGATTGACGAAGAATATGATGATACTGATGTGAAGCTCAATTCAGTTCTAGAGAAGCAGATCAACAGCACGATAAGAGCCGACGTCCTTTCTTGGCCTGAGAGTATCCGACACCTATATGGCTACCGCTATGTGAATTCGAGTTATCTACTTATCAACAAGATACGTGGGACTCATTTTGCTAAATTGTTGGATTCTATCGCAGATGTCCTTCAAAGTAGACCTTGTCAACATAGAGTAGTTAATGTAGGTCGTGGTGCATCATTATATGACTGGATCAGTCGATCGTTTTCGGAGAGAAGTGTAACTTGGATGCTCAAATTTTGAAGAACTCAATTCTGGGGCGTTAAGTTGGAATATTTAAGTGTGTTATTTCTTGATCTTTATTTTGAATTGAATCTTTAGAGTTCCAGGTGGTTTGCAAAGATCTGGTTTTCTTGCTTGACCATGAAACTACCTGGAAAATGTGCAGGTACTGGTTATCATATGAAATCGTTACTACTATCGAAGAGGACAACTATATAATATCACTGGAAGCGCATATAAACATAGTAATTATAATGTGATCTCTTAGGAAACTTGTCTTTAAAGCTATAGAGCTGTTGAAACTTAAATATAGGGGAATAAATATTGTTTTGAACTTCAAGTAGATGATGGCACTTCAGAAGCGGTAGACTGTGTATTCTGAGGAACTTGAACAGATTGAATACTACCATGACGACTGAACCTCCTAGACCTAAGTCCAGTTTCCAGGTTTGATCTTGATGCACTGGAGAATGCAGAGTTTCGTGAATATCTGGATGCAAAAGACGGTTGTTTTCGTATAGTGGGCTTCACAATTTCTGTTTCAGGTGAGTCAGATTCGCTTTCATCAGTTTCGGTCTTTTCTTGACCAGGGGGGACAAACCCGCCAATTTTGGGAGGCAGAAATCCATACTTTTGGCGTTTACCGTGAGCCTTCTTAGAATAATCCATTGCATCGTCAATGTCTTTGATGTTATAATGGTACATAGGTAACGAGGGATCAGTGTAGGTGCTATCATCACGGCGAGGTATAGTGATCGGAATCTCTCTGATACACTGACCGATGTATTCCAAGGCGCGGCTTTTACGCGTGGCATATAACACAAGATCATCCTGATTGTTTCTTGTTGTAATGCAAATTGTTAAAGTCATACGATCAAGATCTGGATGATCAGTAAGCTGGAAATAGACTGATGGTCCAAACTCACGAGGATTATCTTCCGTATACTTGAGGAGTCTCTGTTCAAACTCGCCGAGTTGCTCATTAGTGGTTTCGGGAACACCAATATTGAGGGTTACATTTAAATTGGAAGGAGGTGATCTCGTGATGTTATCAATGAACGAAGAATTTAAAGTTTGATGCGCAACCTGGCGTCTAGTATTCACGCCACATTCTACAAATACTGTATACGTGAGGTTTAGCTGTAGAACTTGCATTCTCACCAATCCCACACTAGGGACAGTAAGTTGTACCCAATCACCGATATCGTAAGGATGCTTCACGAAAACAAAAATACAAGATACAAATACTTCTTGCGCACTACTAGAGAACAAGAAAGAGAAAGACAGCATAGTTGATCCCAGAGTAGCGAGTACAGAACTTGCAGAAGGTGCGAGCATACCTACGAACACCATAATAATCAAAATAGCACAAATAAATAGTAACACATAATGTAACTTGGTTATCGCACCATCGATATCAATTAGAGATCGCGAAATTTGTTTACCCTCTCTGCCTATTCTGTTCACACTATCGACCATATCGGACAGTTCTATTTCATCACTACCAGGAGGTCCTAGAACATCCATCATGTACATAACTTCCTCCTTTCTATTGGGACCAAACATTTCGAGCAAATCATTGTACGATAACGCAGTTGAGTCCTCTAATACCAATGATTTCCATATACGGTTTGCAAGTACCTCTCTAGTAGTTCTACGGAGAAGGGCTTCCTTCACAGTTTTAGCAGCTCCGTCATTTTTCCCAGATGGATCTCTAACGTCTGAAACTACGTTCCCCATGTTCCTTGCAGCACTGCCGACGAAATTAGTTACGTTCTGGAAGTATTTATTCGTGGACATAGTGCCTACCTTACTTTCAGCCATTTTTACGTTCGCAAATTTCAAGAATTCATCTTCTTCGTAAAATTCATCACAACCGTACGGGAAAATTGTATAGGCAAGATCAAGCAGGATAATAAGAACGTGCTTGCTTTTCTTTTGGTGTTGTATTCTCAAAGCCATTCTTGTTTTATGGAAATTTGTAGACAAGAAGTATAAGAAAATTTGCTCAATCATGAATACGATAGCTGACACAAGTAATGCAACGCAAATATTCTGGACGACCTTTTTCCAACCAGGTTGAGAGCCTTTATCAGATCCTGAGTCGTATATTAGGGGTGAAAAGGTTATAAATGTGACGAATGTCCATATCAGCATTTGCACAGCAAATTCTAAAGCCACAAACATATCAACGAATTTGATATATCGCGGTATAAAAATTGAAACAATGAAACCAAAAATTTCAGGAACGTAATGTGCAAATATTTTACCAAAGCAAAGAGTACCCCAACTAACTTCAAGCCAAATGAATATCCACATAATTCTTGTATGACCAACTTCCAAGTTAGTGTCTTGCCAAGCACCGCAAGCGAGTGGAACAAACAAAATGATAGCAAGAGGAAGCCAAACGACAAATACGCGCATTAGCATAGAACTTTTAGCAAGAGCTATATATCTATCATGAAGCCAATGAATAGCTTTGGAAGTCTGAGAATACTTGAGGATACGGCGATGACGTACTAAATTGGCTCGATATCCCCGTCTGCGAGGTGGTGGAGTGTCTGAGTTCTCTGCCTTCGCCTCATCCGCAGCGTCTTGTAAGGTGACTAATTTTTCGTTATTATCTTCATTGTCGTCTTCCAAAATCGTAGAAAGAAGATGGTGTGGATCCTCCATTTTTCTAGCGTATTCTTCTGCTAACTCTTCATCAGTTTGACGTGTTCTAGATGTACGATGTGATCGGGTACTAGAACCGTCCTGCTTATGTTCACTAGACTTATGCAGCAAGCTTTTAAATGATTGACCAAGCCCACGGCCTGTAGAGGATTTGGATGAATGTGATGCTCTTTCACTAGCATGCGATTCCGACCTTTCTAATCCCAAGGAATCATAATATACAGGCTGATTGGCAGCTGCGGGATGTTCGTAAATATAAGGATTGTTAACCGTATAGGGGGGTGCGGACGTGTTGGAAACAGTTGAAAACGCTGCTGGATGGGGCTCCTCTGGTATAACTGTCGCAGCAGATGCAGGTACAGCGGAAGGAACAGCGTTGTTCACACCCTCAGCCATTGATGTCGAGGATGTCTGATTGTAAGGAATGTGGCGCGTGATAGGTGGCCCTGTCAAAGCTGAGGATTTCTGTTGTGTTTCGGCTTCGGAGGCGGCTGCGGGAGGCATCATTGACGAAGCTGAAGTAGGTGGTTGTCCGTATGAAGCTATACCTACAGATCCGTCAGCTGGACGAAGACCAAAATTTCGTCTGTCAGATCCTGCTACTCCACCTGTTGAAATTTCATTTCCATTTCCTTCATAACCGCTAGCGCTGGACCTAACAACATCATCTGGACGCGCACTACCAGCTAAGCTTCGGTGATCACTTGCAACTTCAGACTGATGGTTTTCTGTACCTGGTTCAGACTCCTCATTTAATTTACCATTCAGCTTATCACTTAACAAAGCTAGCTCAGACACGGTTCTTTCGGGTGCATGCGCGGATGGAACATCTGAATGTGTTGAGGAACCCATTGACCTCTTGTCCTCATCTTCAGCAATCTCTCTATTTGGGCCTTGGTCTGAGACTGATCTATCCTTATCTTCCATCGGAAAAATTCAAAGTTTAAATCTTAATCAAGACTATCCGAATGAAACGATTTCACTGATTCAAATATCTTTTTACGACCTACAGATTATTAATTTTCCATAAAGCTCAAGCGCATGTATGCACGATGACGGTCGCGATCACAGTCACGTTAAAGCAAGCGCAGCACGTAATTCTCATTAAATATCTAAATATATATATCTGATAAATCAAGTATAAAGTGACCAAGGAGATCCACGATGAAAGGAAATATATTTTTGAGCTAGAATTATTGGTTGAGAAATTCTGGACGTCAACAGAAACAGTCCCCAGTATTACGCACTTTTGACAATAAGGGTTGAGTTACGATGATTAAGTGACGTCAATGTGCCATATGGTCATACTCAAGCCACGATGGCTAGACCTAAAATAAATAGGGTTAGGTTTCTTGATCAGCATATATTCACATGTGTCATCTAAAATATTTTTCTTCACTACCTGTTGCGCGCAGCACTAGGAAGTTGGTTGGATGAGCTAGAGGTTTATAGCCGATAGGAAGTCTAAGAGCTAATGAGTGAGTAAGTTGGGTATGATTAAACAAAACAAAAGACAATAGACTACTGAGGATGTATATGCAGGACCAACAAATAGGAATTCTTCGTTTATGACCCATCTGAAATCATAATGAATGTTTTCGATACGTTACGTGTTAACTTGTTGAGATACTTCTTATATGTTAACTTGCTCATTCATGTCCAGCAGGCTCGGCATAACTCGATTTATGATTTTTCTAATCTGCTACAGGCTTTTAGCTAATTCAACCTGCTTTTTAGTGTAGAATTTTGAGTTGAAGTGATGATAAACTTAACCCTCCAATTGTAGTGAGGCTATCAATGAGCAAAACCTTTTTTATACATGCACCACCGTCTGATCATCTCAAATTTCAATTTCTGTTGTGTCTATCTATGTATTGAATTGTCCTTTTGGCCTTCTAAGTAAAGCCATTGAGGACAGTCTCGATTAGTGTTGTAACTTTCAGTTTTTTTGAAAGTCACAACACTAATCGCCTGAATAGATGATGTTTTTAACTTCTATGATGATAAACTTTTTCAGTTCTGCTTCTGACCACATTTTGTGAAGATTCCAAATACCAAGCTCTAATTTTCTATCTGAGACATGT
Source organism: Starmerella bacillaris (assembly GCA_030020325.1). NCBI lineage: Eukaryota > Fungi > Ascomycota > Dipodascomycetes > Dipodascales > Trichomonascaceae > Starmerella > Starmerella bacillaris. The sequence continues at coordinate 4,100,644 of JAPDUH010000001.1, forward strand.
TAAATTCATCCACTAGAATTATGTATATAAGATTTTAAGTACACAAATTTATAGTTTTATTCGGCTTTCTTTTGCATTCACACACTCTTATGACGTGTTGAACACATGGACATCGTTTATTGTTTGTGCAACGTATATGATACACTCTTGTATATACGAGACATTATTAGGATCGCAAATATTATGATATACTTTACTACTACAGCGACAAATACGATTTTAATGACTTAAATAGAGAACATTTCACAGGATATATATATACTATGTATAATTGAAGCGTTGATCAAGAAGAACCCTACTAGTTCTAGTGAAATCATAAATAGAAACCACATATGGACCACTGAGTAAAAAACGACTATAATACTCTAGCCTTATAACATTCACCTATATAGTCTGTGTTAATTTTTTGATGTAGATACGCTTATGTTGATCTTGCGCTAGCAGTAGATATAGTAAATTTAATTACAGGCTTTATAATCTTTAATAATATTATCTGCGATTGTTTATAGCACTTGAGAGCTGCAAACGTAGAGCTTATTGTGTTGGAAGGCTTCAGGGTAGTCAATATAAGCATATAATGCTGCTACCGTAGCTGTCACCATCTTTATATATCGCTATGTGATAGAAATCGCTAATAAGATCTCCTAGACTGACAATAGAATCTTTAATGGTATAGCTGCGCAGCAACTATATATATACTGCATCTATTTATAGTTGTGTATGAATTTAAGCTATATCGACTACATTCTCTTTTAAGATTTAGTGTTTTCTAGATTCTTTAGAATAGTGTTAAAAATTTTGCGTGTATCACAGATACCAGATATGCTGTCCGATATGATCTTATCATTGGAATGAGGAGATAAAATCGATCACTACTAAGTTCTAAAACAATTGCTTACGATTGTAGTTACTAGATTAAGTTGGTTGCTTCCTTCATTCATAAATTTCTATTGTTTATAGATAACATATTATAATTGGACGCTAGTTGGTATAAAATCTAAACTCCTAAATAAAAATACCGTCAGATAGTGTTTTTAATTATTAGACGTGGTCCTGCATAATCACACCTAGATTTTTAAGTACCCTGTTAGTTTGCTTTTGAAGCTATTTGTAAACAATACACAGCTTGCTCTTGTGGCGGTATACCAACGCGCAAGTCCACCGAGCAGTTTCTGCTGATAACTAACTAGTGCGTTATCAGATAAGATGCACATAAAGGTTAGGGTTCTGCTTGATTTTGAGTTTCAGATATTTGCATAAGTATCTATCAAATCCTCGGGAGAGGCAGTCCGTTGGAATTCGGATTCCAACACGTACATTACAGTCCATACTTGATTGTTTAATGTATCAACTCTCTACAGGCACTCTGGAAGCACTCTCACGTTCTATAGGCGGATGTTCCTTAATCATATGGCTCTGTGCCCAAATACCCCAGATAGTCAAGAACCACCGCAGGAAGTGTGTTGATGGTATTAGTCCTCAGTTTCTACTTGCATGGATTCTAGGCGATGTATCAGGATTACTTGGTTGTATTATAACCAAGCAATTGTTATTCCAAACACTGCTTGCAACCTACTACTGCATTATCGATACTGTCCTTATTGCACAGTTCTTCATGTACAGGACAACTATTGAATACATTGATGGATGTGAATTCAATGCAGACTCAACTGATAATACAAATAGAATAACAAGGAAAGGTCGTAAATCTTCTGCATTTAAGGATAGTGTTCTGTCTGCTATGAAGGTTGGTTCATTTGCAGCAGGCTTAAAGTCTGTGTCTGCAGCTCCTGTGGATATGATATTGAATGAAACCCACAATCTACAGTCGGTTTTTAGTACCGCGTTAGCCCTATCTGCCTCCGCAGGACTTTATCTTGGTCGTGGCATGGGTTACTTTTCGACCTTCATGTATCTCATATCACGCATGCCGCAAATAGCTCATAACTTTCAGAGAAAATCTACAACCGGAATTTCTATGTTACTATTCGTGAGTACATTTGCGGGTAATCTCACATATACTCTTTCTATCCTTCTGTCTCCAGAATGTTTGGGTGAAAATGCTAACACTAGACAATTCTTAAACAATGAGATGTCTTATCTGATCGGATCGATGGGTACAATGCTTTTTGATGTTGTAATTTTACTTCAATGGCGATATTACAATATGAATAAGCATTTACGCCGAAGATCAACAGCCTTTGCAGATAAACTCTCACGTCCTTACTTTGGAACCACCGCTGAACAACATCGACACATACATAATAGCATAAGGCCCATCAGTATTCCCCCGTTGGCTGAAAATAATGACTCCACGACAGCTGGCAACATGATGGAGACCCAACCAATTTTAACGGTATCCCCCAGAAGAAGCTACGGCTCTGTTACTTCAAGCTGTATAAGCAGTATTCAGAGTCTGTAATCTTATCACGCATGCATAATAACGACGACATCCATAGTAGTTTTTCACTCAAACAACCAGATAATAGCATAAATTATGACCTAAAATATTCAATTGTATCAAATAAAAATCAAAAGAATAGAAAGTAGAAATTCAACTAGTTAATTCCTGACTGACATTATGATGATGCTGCCTACTCAAGATCATATGTGTATTTTACATATATTCCTATAGACTAGTAAATGTAAATTATATATTGCAAAAAGCAGTGTTCCGTTTATAATTTCTGGAGGCGGCTATATATAGTCTCTATCTCACTTGAATAGTTGACATTCAAAGTACTCTCCGTACTAAAATCAAATTCTCTGGGGTTATGTATAATATGTCAACGAAACAGTATTTTTTCACAGCATCACATCCATGGTCATTTTGCGGGTGGCTTTGTTTTCTCCTCCTTTTTAATGACATGAATATCAGAATCTTCTATGATAATGCCCACAACCCAACAATGGCTACTCAAACTTACATGTGATGATTAAACAGAGTGCACATAAGTTCAAACTTTAATGAATTGTTCTATGGTGCTTTGAAATAAGACAAACATCGGCATCGTATTTAAATCATTACATATTCCAGTTAAAAACAAATCTCTTCTTTCTTTTGACTTTTTGTAACTAGTTTTGTTACTATCATATCCTTTCACACACACATAATTAAAAATTGATGAGAGACAAAAAGATCGGTCTCGGTGAGGCTCGAACTCACGACCTCTCGATTGCTTACTAGTAACAGTCGAACGCGCTAGCCAATTGCGCCACGAAACCAGGTATAACCAGGGGCAAGAATTAGATATACAAACGCAAAAACGTAAGACTTCAATTAAATGATGCGTTTGCATGCAGTTGAGCAAGTGCGTAAATGTAAGAAATAATTTCAATTTCACTTAAGACAATCCACATTGGGTACAAACACTCACGATGACACCAGGAAATCACTAGGGAAATCTGGATAATTTTCATAAAATAAAAATAGGTATATACAGGAAGATAAATAATTTGTTCAAACTTTGGTTCAATAAATTAAAAATCGTGGTGTGAAATGCTGGGTCGACACGAACTAAACTATTTACGATTACATAACACACCAGCTTTCGTGTAAGTTCCACCTTGCAGCGCTGTCTAGGAAATGTCTATTCTAGCTGCTTCTATCTGTCACAAAAATGGAGACTTGATTCTTTCGCGACAATATGCGGATATAGAGTCCATTAGAATGCACGATCTTGTGAGTGTGTACTCCCGTTTGTTCCAGAACGGTTCTCAGAACACGACATACGAAACAGATGGTGTTCGCTACATCTACGAGCCACTTGATGAACTTTTCGTTGTTCTAGTAAGCGAATCAAGTACTTCAAACATTTTACAGGACATAGAAACCCTTCGTTTACTCACGCAACTGGTTAAACAAACAGCAGCCCCTAACTCGGTTTCGGTTGATGGTAAAGATGTTGCAGAGTCTACTTTCAACATAATGGATGCCTTTGATGAAGTTATAACTATGGGATATAGTGAGAACTTGACATTGTCGCAAGTAGAAACCTTCTTGCGTATGGAGAGTCAAGAAGAGAAGATTCAGGAAATTATCGAGCGCAATAAACAGTTAGAGGCTGCAGAGAGCCGCAAACGTAAAGCAAAATTACTCGAGGCACAAAGAAACAATGCTGGCTTCGAACAGCCTGACTTGAGCAGATACGTTCCAGAGATGGAAATCAGAAAGGAACCTACCACGGAGGCAGATTACTCGAGTTACGAGCAGAGGGAGCAGCCCAGTTACAGTGGAAGTGGATTAAGACTTGGTCGTAAAGCTACTGAGGACTCACATGAGGCTGAGCTACCTGTTCTTCCCAAGGAGACTGTCAAGAAAAACAAACCTAAGCCACAGGTCAACTTAAGCACGACAAACGACATTTCAATTTCCGAGCAACTTACTATTGAAATGACTAGAGACAATAACGTCAAAACTAGCAGAGTCAGTGGTACTCTCAATTTGTTTGCCGGTGATCGTGAGCATAACAAGCTGCAAATTAGCGCCGACATTTTGGGAAATATTGCCGATTTCAAACCGCACCCTAAGATGGACAGAGCTAATTTTGCCTCTAGCAAAAACCTCGGTTTAAAAAACAAAGAAGAGGGATTCCCTGCATCTAATGTACTTTTGGTTAAATGGACCGTCGACAACGTCAAAGTTCCGATTACTTTCAGCTGTTGGGTTTCTGATAACGGCGATGGATTCCAAACTGTTACTTTGGAGTATGAGGTTAATCCTGAATTTGAAGGAACCTTGTCTAATATTGCTGTTAGAGTACCTCTCCCTACTCCCAACGCTCATGTTGACGACCCCGAGTCTAACTTTGAGCAGGAAAATGACTGCATGATTTGGACAATTCCATCGGCATCTAGCACCTCCAATCAAAGCGGAAATTTCGAGTTTGTGAGTGAGGCTGATGGTGAAGACGATTTCTATCCCATTGACGTCGCTTTTGAGACTGTTGAGCAATCTAGTACCAAGGGCGACAACAAGCTAGTCACTTTTGGTCAGATCGATATTGATGCAGTCACGGAATCATTGAGCGGCGAGCCGATTGAATTCACTAAAACAGCAATTGCCTCTACCGCCAGCTACGTTATCCGTTAGTATGTATGTGTATGTGTATATCTACATGTATGTATGCGTATGTGTGTTGTTCTAAGGGAAATGTGTCTACTAGCCTGCGTTAGCCAGACAATGAACTAATAAGTAAAGATGCAACGAAATAAATGTAAGTTAACTATTAAGCAAACCCTTTTTTTTCTTCCTTGATAGTTAAAATAATGAACATGTTGAGATATTTTGTAGCTTGACATCCAGATCAATATCTTCCTAGTTTGCTTCGATTGATTTGATTTGCTATTTTTATTTTATTCTATTTCATTTTATTTTATTTTGCTTTAAATTATATTTATACTTGTTAATACTTGTTAATTCATTTATTTTACTTGATTCAGTTGAGTACACAGTTAAGGAAAAGAATAAACTTAAAACATAATTGATCAAGACCTTATCGTATTATATCTACATCATACAGCTATTCGTCCTGAGTGCCGAATCCTTTAATTTGTTTGGCCATACTCCAGTTCTGGTTTTCGACTCTGACATCCTTGAGTATTTCGACATCCGGCTTTCCGTCTTTCTTTGACAAAATGGCCAACGAGTACTTATCTAGAGCACGACCATCACGGTAGAACAGAACCTTCATAGCCTCCTTGATAGCGTCAACGGCTTGCTCTTTAGATACATTTTGTTGGTCACCCTCGCGGTCTACAAGTTTTCTTAGAATAGGGATAGCAAGGTAAGAGCCAAATCCACTTGCGACGGCCGGTGCCGTGTATGTAGTCCCTAATAAGTCGATAAATGCTAAGTAAGGCTCGTCATTCTTGAAACCACCAATCACCAGTGCGTTCCATAGTGGGTCGAGCTTAGATCTGCGCTTATACATAATTCTTTGCAAATAAGAGTGAATATTAGGTGCTGTTAGGCTTTGTGCAGGCTCATCATAGGATTCAGAAATCTCTAGCCCTTCCATTATTTCTTCAATCGTTTGTAGATCACTGACATCGCCGCCTACCCCAACAACGGTTTCAGAACCCACCTTTATCAGGCGCTCTTGATCAATAAATCTTCTCAAAGAGCCATAGGAGGCAAGGTTATCTGCAGCAATAACTACGCCATTGTTGAATTTCATGCCAATGACACTAGTACCTGTAACAGTGGGTTGCAAAGTTTGAGTTCTAGGTTCAGAGTTTAGGTAGCTGGCATCATAGGGACCATAGACATCATCTCTAGGACGACCCCATTTTTCTTGTGTGTGTTGCATTTTATCTTGTTGTTTAAACGCGCCTGCTGCTAAAATGTATTAAGCGCTAGTGTGCGTTGGTGTGGTCAGATTTAGCTTATGTGATTAATGTGGCGATAGCTATGGCTATGGCTATAGCTATAGCTTTGACTTCAGCTATGGGCTTGGGCACTATCTCTGTGTAAGCGTTACTCGTGGGAATCGAACCCATAGCCATATGTGGTGCAAGCAAAGATACAATATAGATTTATAAGCATACGCGTGCGCAGCTGCTCGTTGTTGGACGTATCAAAAATATTCGGGATACTGTCAGTAGAGCTTGATTAGTAACAGATACCAACGCGCCTAAGTTTAAGCCTAGCTTAGGTTAGCGTTCTTGGGATATCACGACTGCAATTGCTGTGATTGTTAATCATCAGGGATAGCGACCGACTAATTACTGTTGATTGTTTAATACTGTGTACTAGACAAAATGAGCGACGAGTACGATTTTCTTTTTAAGATTGTTCTTACCGGTGACAGTGGTGTCGGTAAGTCTAATATTCTCGGCAGATTCACCAGAAATGAGTTCAATATGGAGTCCAAGAGTACCATTGGCGTAGAATTTGCGACGCGTACAGTGACGGTTGACGACAAAATCATCAAGGCCCAGATTTGGGATACTGCCGGCCAGGAGAGATATCGAGCTATTACCAGCGCGTATTACAGAGGTGCGGTCGGCGCGATGCTCATGTATGACATTTCCAAGCCAGAGACTTATGAAAACGTAAACCGTTGGCTAAGTGAACTGCACGAGCACGCTGTTCCGCAGATTGTTATCATGCTTGTTGGAAATAAATGCGATCTCAAGCATCTGCGTGCTGTTGCTACCGAGGAGGCGCAGGCGTTCGCCGAGGAAAACAAACTTTTGTTTATTGAGACTTCAGCATTGGACAACACGAATGTAGAGCTAGCATTCCAGCGTATTCTGACCGAAATATACCACCAGCATGTGGAACAGAACTTGTTGCACGCCGAGTTTGGTCAGATAAAGGCCCCCGAGGGTCCCACCATCAACTTCACAGAACCTGCAAAAAAGAATAGCGGTGGTTGTTGTTAACGCAATTTTCTCTTTGCTATTATTATTCCCGTTATTCACTAAATTTGCTCTTTCTGAACCTAGACCTTAACCCTCCCCCCCTCGTAGGTGATGTAGCGATTTAAATTTTTTTATTATTTATCCAGCTATAGATCTTCAGCACCATTGGTTGATCCTAAGTATCTAAAATAATTGCAATAGTTAAAACAATATAAACAATTAAAAGCTATTCAAAATTAGAGCGTAGTGTATGCAATCCCAGATCTACTTGCGATTGCGCTCTTCTTCTTCCATTTCAGCTAGTATTTTAGCATAATCAACTTTAGGTCGGCGTCTGCGTGACCCGTACTCAACCTCAGGTTCGCTGAGGGCCTCCTCGTCCTCGTTAGCATCATCATCGTCTAAGAATTCATCGTCTTCGGGATCATCATCAAGCTCTTCGACATCCTCATCATCCTCGTCGTCGTCACCATTGCCAACTTCGGGTTCACTTTTGTTCTCATCGTACTCTTCCTCCTCATCGTCAGCAGTTTTGGCTTGTTTGTCTTCTGGCTTCTTAGTTGAGTCGACGGTGGTGCTCTCAGAGGTCACAACATCTTCTTTTGAGTCCTTTGAGTCCTTAGAGTCCTTGGATTCCTTAGAATCTTTGGAATCTTGGGATTCTGCCGATTCATTTTTGGTCTCTGCCTTTATAGAATCAGATTTAGCATTCTTAGCATCTTCAGCAGCCATCTTAGCGTACTTCTCGCGTAGCAGTTCCTTCTTCGACTTTTTCTTAGTTTCAGGAGCTATTTTCTCGGCGACATTACCACCTTCAAGATCATCAGCAGCCCTCTTTTCACCTGTTTTAGACATACAACAATTCGATTTCTTTGCTTTTCTAAGTACTCAAACTACGAGTTTCCCTAAATTAGACAGATCCTATCCTAAGTAAGCAGGTAGAATTATTACCACCTCCAAGTAAGGAACCGACTTTTTTTTCTATTACAGATAGAGAGGACTGCATTGAGCATATAAAAACGTTCGCTTAGACTTATAGAGCTTTTGTATCTCCAAATTTGTAGTAAGGTCAACTCTAATCCTTCTATTTTCCTTTTCTTGTTCTTGTCTTATGGCTCCCCAGAAACTCGAGAAGCTGCTCCAGAAACAAGTGCGTGTAATTCAAGATGATGGCCGCCATTTAGTGGGTAATTTAAAAGCATTTGATGGGTACATGAATCTAGTGTTAGAGGAAACTCAGGAATTCCGTAAATCGAAAAAAGGTGAAAGTCTACAGAGGCCAGTGGGGTTGGTGATTGTTAGAGGAGAAACCATTGTGTCAACTATTTTGGAGTCTAGCTATTCCGGAGATGAGTCTAAAAGAAAATCTAAACAACCAATAACTATGCAACTGTAAGGCAGACACAGGCAGACATAAACTTCGTCAAATCATGATGATGCCAACTTAAGCAAAGTAGCTGTAGACGCAAGAGCGTCCACCCCCCACTGCATTGAACTGTAATTGAAACTAAAATAGATTTAGAAAAAAAAAGATTAATTTCTATCCAATTCGAATTTAGATATTATTAGGATATATAGCCACATATTTTTATTTTATCAGTTATAGTGATGATTCATGATTCTCGCAACTCCATCCTGCGCGCATATAAGCAGAAGCACCAATCATAACTTAAAGTTAACATAGAACTCAGAATGTAACTCTAGGTCGAACTTATAACTCAAACTACAATACGAAGTTCTAAATACAGAATTAAAAAAAAAGTCAAGATAAAATCTTTTCAACTTAGATGTGATCTACCTAGATCAGAAAGAATCATATGGGCAAGTTACAACATACAGTGACAAGCGCGTTTCAATAGAAGTCCTAAGAAACGGCGCCTCTTTTCTATGTAGAGTTTATCTTAATAATTTTTTTCATACTGCGTGTTGAAAATATATATTGTTTCTCTAATTATAATTTTATTGGTTATTTGGAGTTGCTTTAGTTATCTGAAGCATTCGACTCTCATGAAACATTTGAAGCGATCAAGTCTGCCGATGACTTGCCAGTTCTATGATGACTAACAAAATATATAATCATACTGCTCTGGGTGCATGCAAGTAGCACCCTGTACCCAGCGCCGGCTAACTAAGATTCCGCACCCTTCTAATTTTTTCAGACTGTTAGCGGGCGTTCAAGTCTTTAAATTGACGAATCTGCTAAGTCTGTTAAAATACCAACTGTAGTCTCTGCTAAGATCATTTTCTAAGGGCTTTATAGTTTTTCTTGGACATTGTCCTTCTTATTTATTCGCATCGTCATCCAAGTGACAATTTTACTCAAATCTAAGCAATATGACTACCGCATCACGAAACCGCGTTTCAGACTTTCCAGCGCCTCTTTCAGACCCTAATTTGTCGAGATCCTGGAGCAAACAGTATGCTCATACCGACATATCCGAGGAAGCTGTTGCCGACGAGTTTGCTCTAGGGATTGCGCGTGATACTTCAAGAGGTCCACTTATGAGTTCTGCTAGCTCTGCTATTTCATTCGAGGGCGTTGAAGAACCTCACGATTCGTCTTCATCGACTACCAACACCATGCTCGCGACGCCCCAACTGCCACCAGGCTTTTGGTCCTCCCAAAACAGTACTATGCCTCTTATGGGGTTGACTCCAAGTTCGTCTCCGGGATACTCGGGGAAGGTAAATCTTTCAACGTCGGCTCCTGCTATTGGCGTTCCACTTTCTGGGGGTGTAAATCTTACTCAGTATAATCCTAGCATTTGGGGTCCTAGAAAGGATTTCTCTCTGCATTCTCCTCCGTTTTTCGCAAAAAATGGTTCAACAAACAGCCCTAATTCCCACAGTAGCCCTAATGCTGCTAAGGGACCCGTTGCCGTCACGGTCCCGTCGGTTGCTCAATCGGCCGCGATAAAGACAAACAACGGATCTTCTGGCTCTTCTGTGGCTACCCCAGTGTCTTCATCTGCTCCCACTAAGACCCCAGTTTCGTTAGTTCCTACTGTGTCTACTGTTTCTTCAGTTCCTACAGTACCTTCCGTGTCCGGTACCAATGGTCATTCTACGTTTTATCCTGCGACGCCCTGGGGTGTTGAAGTACAAGCACAGTCAGTTCCTCTGCGCTCAACTGTCTCGATGAGAAGTCCCGTATCCCCTCCAAACTCAAATATTTATAATGTGCGCAAAGCTGGGGGCTCATCATCGTCGCCGCAGTCTTCTTCGCCCACGAACCAAAGTACTTCAGGAGTATCTAGGCAGTTTCAAAGAAATGTGCAGCAGCATAACCAGTTTCCCAAATCCGGATCTTCTGGATCTACTGCAACCCACAGTCAACACGTGTCTAACTACTCGACAAACAATGAATCAAGTGGGTCAAATCGCTCGGTAAAAAAGGGCGGCCGTCCTAGCACTAATACCGACCTCTACAAGACAGAGCTCTGTGCTTCTTTCATGAGCACTGGTGGTAACTGTCCTTACGGTGAAAAATGCCAGTTTGCCCATGGTCCACAAGAACTCAAGACTGTTGACCGTCCTCCAAAATGGCGTTCAAAGCCTTGTCAAAATTGGGTCCGAACTGGTACATGCTCTTATAACGAGCGCTGTTGCTTTAGACACGATGTACCTGTCGATCAGCAGCAGGAAAAATGATATCACATTACTGCAATTATTATTGAATAGCCAATGAAAGCTATATCTATAGTTCTATTTATATTATATTTATATTTATATTTATATCCATAAAGATATTTATTGTCTCACCTTTTCATCGAATTTCTTCTTTCCATTTTTTCTTTGTGTACAAGCTGTAGAATCTAGTAGTATTTTTCGTAGCGAATTATATGCAGAAGATGTGACTTGTAAAAAGCATTTGGTGCGCATAGTTGTGATGAAAATTCACTCTCAGATCTATATTCTGAACTTAGGTTGCTTCAAAGACGAATATGGATAATGCAAGTTAACTGGTCGTTCTACGCTAATGGAAAAAGAAAAGAGCACAGTGTCGAAGATTGGCAACCTAAAAAATTATCCTTTTATGTCTTAATCCACTATTTTAGCTATATCAAGTACTTAAAATTTTCTATAACACAAAGAAGCAACCATTAAACTTGCATAGCTCCGCCAGTATCATTTATATTTTCTAACATCTTCGAAGTTCTGTAATATATTCTAGAGGTGAATACACTTTATTCAAGTGCCTAAATATATCAAGCCTTTGTGGCCAAGCGGTAAGGCGCAGCACTAGTAATGCTGAGATCGTCGGTTCGATTCCGGCCGAAGGCAGATTTTCTTTTTATCTTTTTTTGTTATACAGTAGCTTCGTTTTTAATTTTACGAATTGAAGCTGCGTTAAGCTTGATTTGAGAAGGAAAGAACGCACAGATTGCGCAAGTTACGTAGTTGAGATACTCAAGAGCGCTGCAGTGTTTGGGATTGTTTCAGCGTGTTTTCATTCTGTTTGGTTTATGGGTGACTGCACATATTGATACTGTGTTTAGCTAGAGACACGCTTGGACTTACAACAGAATGTGAATGTGAATACCGGTAATTATGGACTAAAGTAAATAAAGATCTTCAACTTTTGATACATAGTATGGCTACTAAAGCTAAAGTGGTGGTATGGTCAATCTACACATGAAATACAATATATTTAGACAGAATGTGCGACATCGAAGACCGGGATCAGATTCCGTACTTAGAATCCTCAGAGTAGGGTCCATCATTATTTGATTCGTGAAAAGCTTGCTCTGTCTGCATTGAGCTTCTATCAGTCCCTGATAATATTATTTGTCATGCCATGCATTTGCCTGATCCGACGTATGTATGTTAATATCTTTCATGCATATGCAAGTGTATATACCCTAACCTCTTCACGCTACGAATGTGGTAATATAAACACCAAAGAAGACCATTTCAGCAACGCTAAAACTCTATATGAATGAATTTAGAATTGTGAACCCTGTATGGATTCCCCCGGAACATTATCAAGCCACCAATACAAATAGAGGGTTTTATGATAATTATAATGATAATTTTAATGATTCCAGAGAGTCAACAAGGATGTCCCAGAAAAGACGCGCAAATAATTCAGATTCGGAAAGCAGTGATGATTCAAAACGGCGAAAATCTGTCCCAACATTCAATTCTTCCATATTCTGATTTGTTTTTAAACATGACACTCCGCGCTGAGCAGTACTCAGAGATGTCGTCAAAGCTAAGATAAGTCAGCCACTCGAGAGTAAAACGAAAGAAGAAAAGAAATAAATAAAGTTTGCTCTCTTTTCATTGTATCTTTATGATGAAAAATTTAATAAATCTATTTGCATACCTCAGAGTATTTTTCATGGCAAGGATTTTAATATTTCATAGCCAGATATTCCGTTGGAAACTAACAGCTACTTTATTCTCTACATACGGAACGGACATAACTATACAGAGTTGGAAATGACTTCCCACTGGTCATTTTAATGATCCGCTAAACCTGATTCATTTCAAAGAGGAGTAGGCGATAATCCTAGGTACCCATTCATGGTGATAATTCAACTATATAAGATGCACTGTAGTACTTCACTAAATCTACTTTTCCCAATGATGTTTACACGCGTGAATAGATATAATTCAACTTACTTTTAATTACAGAGGATAGGATGTGGTTTCATCAAAAATTATACAATTCTTCACAAACAATGGGGATTGGCCCTTAACATATTATGTGTTGTATCTTCATTGCAAGAAGATGATGATAACTTAAAGTAGATATATACATTCTGAAACTTCCTTGAGAGAATACTGGAATGTCTTGAAATCAATTACACGTAGCTGGATATAATCTTTGGGTCCACCGCAAACAATAGCAGCCTTTGTGGCCAAGCGGTAAGGCGCAGCACTAGTAATGCTGAGATCGTCGGTTCGATTCCGGCCGAAGGCACATTTCTTTTTGCGGTTTTTATCTCTATCAATTATTTTTTTTCATTCAATTCGTTGTATAGGAAAAAGTTCTTTAGCCTGATAAATTTGATAGCAACAGTTCGATCTCTGGGTTGACCGATGAATTAGCGTTTGGCTCATTGACTTATTAGAATAGCGCAACCCGTTTCATATTCACTAAAGATGATAATTGAAAAAAGTCTATGAAATTGTATTGGGAGTTAATGCCTCTGACTTGTATCTATCTTTTTATTGTACATTTTTGATCATATCAGACCTCTCTCTGGAAAGGGTCTTGTAGATACATGATTAGTTTAAAATGCTACGCGAGATCGAAGCGGATGTGAGCGTAGGTTATTGGGCTAGGGTACTGCATTAACTGTGGATCTACCGTAATATTTGAACCACACAAAAAAACCAATAAATAAATGCATATAAACCTATAAAATTAGTGACCAAGTGATATACTATATATTTTCATAGAAAATGTCTGAGAATTGTCATGGAGAAACCGAGTTCAATCACAAAGCAGATGATCTATCCTCTAATTTCGGCAACGATTATTCAAATCAATTTGTGAAGAAAAGAATATTTCCTCAGTCGTCGGTCACTAACATAAAAAATCCATTTCAAGGGTATCCTCGCCTTGAAAAGTTACAGAGGCTCAAATGTGAGAATTACGATCGTTACAGTCAACAACCTGTGTGCCTTCGGGTGAGCGAGAATGACATGGTGACAACTTTAAATCAAATTATTAGCGAAGATGTTAAGTTTGACGTTATTATGGTAGGAGGCTGTTACGAGCAGTTTTCAATACTTCAGCTTGAGTCTCTACCGATTGCAAAAATGTCTGCCCGACCTAGTCTGTTGTTCTTATGGGTCCCATCTAATCGAATAGCAGATGGCCGCAAGCTCATGGAGAAATGGAGATACAGGCACGGTGAGGACATCACATACCATGTAAGATCTGAAGCTAGCCCTCACTGCCCTGATGAATTTGCATGGACGCGAAACGACACTATGCTAAGACCTACAACTTGGCATTGTTTGATGGGTTTGAATGGAACTCTTCGCCGTAGCACTGACACTCATTTAATCCACTGCAACGTTGATACCGATGTTATAGTAGAAAGACAGCAAACGCATTCTGTAGTTCCTGATGAGGCGTACAAATTGATTGAAAACTTTACAAGCATGAACAGGAAGATTCATGTAGTACCGACAAGTATGCCAGAGGAATTGTTTACTGCACCACGCAAAGGATGGCTTGTCGTTTCCCCAGATGCTTTCCCCACTGGTAATTTTGATGCAAATTATTATTGTGTCCGGAAGCAAATACCTGTAAGCATTGAAATAGATAATCTAAGACCCAAGACTCCTCCCGCTATTTGATATCGTCTTGAATCTTCAGCTACTGACATATATATAGCATACAGTCAAATTCCCTATACTTTCGTTTCATTTCAGACTAGTATCAGACCAGTTACTGGTTAGAAAATTAAAGCGCTACAAACATAAATTTATGTCTTTCAACCCGTGTACACACGCTAATTATTTTCCTATCATCCAAAGTAACGCGTAAAGCCAATAGTCGTATGTATCACGAATTTGCCATTTGTTGCTCATGTTAATGATTGGTATAGATCCTGTACGTATAGCACCTCCTTTGGTCCAATTGTACTTGCAATCTCTTTTTCTCGAGCTGCAGGTTCTCAAAAATACGTTATATTCCATTAGCACTGGAATGCATTGAGAGTCGAGCTGGTGATCGTATACGCTAGGAATAGGAATAGGATTCAAATCATGAATATTATACAAATCAAGATATGTCTTTATTTAGAAACAGGAGTAGCCTCAAAAATATACAGCAACTATGAAGTTGCATGCAGAGAATTCGTCACCGCTTAATCCCCTCAGATTTTAAAAACTGAAACTTATCACTTCTACCTGTTTCAGATAAATGTTGAATCTGGAGAGAGAAAAAAAATCAAACCCACTGGCATTATGTTTGGTATTTTTTCACCGTGCGTACATGTAATTTCGCCAGTTTTTGTGAATTTATTACACCGTGGATATTAACCTGATAATCATTTGTAGAAATCACTATATTCAAAGTTCAGAACAAACAACAGCAGCCTTTGTGGCCAAGCGGTAAGGCGCAGCACTAGTAATGCTGAGATCGTCGGTTCGATTCCGGCCGAAGGCAATGAAACTCAGCTAGCTGAGTTCATTCTTTTTTGTTTCATTAGTCGACAATTGGCAAAAACGATTTAACCAACCGGGTACCAGAACCAGGAACAAATATTTTTGAACATCGAAATGAATATGGCGGCTACGTGGTAGCTAGTCTGCAATCTTACTACTAGACGTGGAAATTGTGTAATGTAATTGAATTTTCAATGATCTTTACCTGTTAATAGTATACATACCTCACAATTTTCCTTTAAGCAGGGATACTAACAACCAAAGATAATTGGTGAAGAGTGTTTAACATAATAATGGCAGTTTTAAAAGTTTGTGTAGTGAACGTTCAATCAGTCTCCTTGCTTAGATTTCTAAAAAAGTTCTGCTTAACGCACATATATTATTTTATAGGGTGTCTACGTTAATATTGCATCATTATTGAAGTACAAAGCACTTATAACACACTATGTAGCTGATATTTTTTAACGCTAATCTAACGTTTACAACACAAACAGAATATATTTCACGCAGCCTCAGTAATTAACCGGTAATGGTGGTGCAAAAAAAGACCGGCCATCTACATAGTCCAACAGCCTCTTTTCAGAGGGTGAACTTCCCTAGATTAACTTTGATCATCAACGACTGTTATATTCGTGTGTGAAGAAAACTAAACGATGACAAATGGAATTTATACTATTCTTAGGTACTACATATTGCTAACTTGATAAGAGGACTGATGTATATATACAATACAATTCTTGAAGAATAACTGAAGATAATGAGTTCTTTAGCGTTGAACTGAACCTAACTAAATAATAAATTATAAAAATGATTCTAAATCTCCAGAACTTGTTAATCTAAGCTACTTGAACTTTCTGTTTTCCATTTAGATATTCTACTGAGGAAAATGTCAAAAATATTAAACATTCACGCAGATCCTAACATTCTGGACAGCACAAGATATGACATACGTAGGTTTTCTAAATAGCTTTTATTTATCTAAAATGTAGGCTTTATTCCTTTTAATATGAAGTGCATCTGCGCTAGAGCTTCTCGAACTTATGAAATAAGTGTCCCACGTGACTGAGGTGTCTTATTACTATTACTTCATACATTGTCAAAGAATCAAACACTCACTACTAGTCGAAATGTCAATCTCCGATCAAGACATGGGTAACAAGTCAGTTGTAGATTCTATAACAGAAGATACAGCCGTAGTGATGGATTTAGACGTACTAGTGTCCCAGCTTTCATTAATTAGCCGGGATAAAAAGTTGCGTTCAAATTCTGTTGCTTCTGTGAAGTCGTCATCTGTTGACAGTTTAGTGAAGCAGCTTAATTTAATCTTGGAAAATGCTCATAAGTGGCATGTAAATGACATAGGCCTTATTTTGCATTGGATAGATGTAGCTTTACGTGAAGCAAGCTCGTCTGATGCTACACAGCTTATGATCATCCAGGCTAAACTGTTAGAGAAAGCACTGACTGCTATTTCAGACTCTCACAAAAAGGAGAGCAGCCGTAATAGATTCCAAAAGACAATGTTATATCGGGCCAAAAGAAGTGTGCGTGAGATGGCATTAGCCAACCGTGATACACTCGATGTAGTTGAATTTTGCGCGGAATGTTCAAAACATGGAATTTATGGTTTGGTTGCTATATCCCAACTTGTATTGGCTTATTATGCACCTTTGCCTAAGTTTCCTGAAACTGTTTATGACGAAGTGGTCGATTTATATCTATCGGCCGTTCTTAACGCAAAACCCCAGGCTGTAACAAACTCTGTCAAGCCACTTGCTTCTTCAGGGTTGCTTGATCCGATAGCTGCTAATTTGATTACACAGGCGAATTTCGATTCTAAATTAGTTCCAGCTTTGCAAAAAGCCCTGTTAAGGTCACCGTTGTATATTGTTGAAGTCATTATTCCTTCTTTGTTGAGTAATAAATCGTTGAATACCAACAAATTAGCAGAGCAACCGTCACTCGCGTCTGGTTTGAACTCTCAGGACGCTAATCTTCGAAAAGCAACTGCTTCTGCTTTCAAGATGGTCTTAGAGAACAGCTCTGAGTGTGCACCTAAAAATCTTGTGGAGCAGTTCAAGAAGACGACGAATAGCGAGCAACGTATTATGTACGCTAATGTTTTCCTAGCCTCAAAACCTTCTGCGGAATCTATTGTCCCAGAGGCGTTGGCACTCCAAGCGGGCAGAGAGGGATCTGATATAGCCTTAGCTGCCCTTGCTAGGGCTATGGTCTCTCAGATCACCGATTCCAGTGATACTTACAACGGTTGCCTTGAAACCTTTAAAAAAGGACTTGCGGAATCTCGTCCCCAATTAAGGCGAGAGTGGATTTGTGCTGCTTGTTTGACCACTGAAAGCAGAGCAATCTTCCAAAAAGAGCTTGAAAAGGCTTGGGAAGATTCTAAACAAGGTGCGCTAAGCCGAGGCTTATTTCCCTCTGCTTATGCTATTATCGCTGGTGACAAGCCTCTAGATGTACCTCCGGCTCTATTTTCAAAAAATGTAATTGAGCATGCTGTTAGCGATCGTGACATAGAATTACTGTTTAACGCCGCTTCGAAATGTTTGGATATTCCCGAAGCTATAAATGCTCTAGTTTATTGCTGCACACACGGATCTGCTTTTAGCAGGGTTGAAAATCGCCGTAGACTCACTGATATCTTTGACAACTCAAACAATGAAATTACACTCAAACAGTTAACACTTTTAAAGGAGGCTTTGATGGCGAGTGTATCCACAGATACTGGCCGTTTGGTGTCCTCAGTTCGACACCGTGATTGGCCTAAAGTATCATTTGTTCTCTGTCATACTGAAGGGCGCGTTCCTCCCAAGGGATGGATTGCGTTGTGTCTAGATTGTCATGTAGATCCCAATGCATTGGCCTCTACAGATGGCCAGGAGTTATTTGAGTCTTCTGTTGAAGCCAGAAATCCCAGTGCTATTGCTACATTAGGCTTCATTGCACCAGAGTTTGCTATTCCCAAGATCGTCGACCTGTTTAAAGGTGAGTTAATCCCAGAAAAGATGTCACAGTTGGATGAGAAATTGCTTTCTTCAGATATCGGTACTTTTATTGACGACTCTCCAAGTGGAAGGACTCGAAACAAACCTAAGGAAAAGAGTGATGATGCTTGGGAAGCTGAACTAAGAGCAGAAATTGCGGCGAAACGAGGCGAACTGACAAAAGAACAGCAAGAAAAGTTGGAGTATCAGGATAAGAGGCGAGCCGAGTTGTCAGCTTTGCAAGACAGGGCTGAATTCGCATGCCAGGTATTGAAAGCTCTAGCTGCAGATACTGTTAAGGGCGCAACAAATTCTCCTGCAGAATGGATCCCGTCAGGTTTGATTTCATGCTTAGAAGTTTTTAATAAGAACGCACCTGGAAAAGCAGCTGCAGAGAAATGTGTCGTTTCTTTAAGTTCTTGTTTATCTGATAGATTTCAGGGTAGATGGAAATCTATTGCGGCAGACTTATTGCTGCAGGGCTCTTCTGTTGACGCTGAGAATTTAAGACGTATGATGTATATGCTTAATCCAGTTTCCGACAAGCGTTTGTTGAATGAACAATCACTGGCTTATATTCTCCCTATTTTGGTTGCGTTCATTAGTCGTGTTGCGAACGAAATGGCCGGGTCCGTTAGTATACCTGGTGCTGATAGATCTAATCAAGATCTTGGCGAGGAAAATATTGAAGAAGAGACCGTACTTTTGATCCTGTCTCTCTTATCGAACCAAGCCGCGGTTCTTGCTCGAGTACCTCGTGGCAATTTGATAGGAGCTTTGCATGAGCTCTTAGCTTCATTTGCTGTCGACAGACCTGCAGTCAAGGACTGTTTGTCTAGAATTGTGCAATGCACCATATTAGACGATGCTGAACTTCATGCTTTATTGACAGCATCTATTGCGGTTCCTCAAGAATTCGTTCAAACAGCAGCGTTGGAAATTTTAGATGAAGAAGTTGATCTCAGCGAATTCTGTCCCGAAATCTGGATAGCTCGATACGGTCCCCATAGTGCTCTTGCTCAAGATATATTCACCGATAGTGACATGTCAATTCCTAGTAATATACTAGAGTTACTCATTCCATTTTTCGCGGATCAATATCAAGCCTCTCATGCTGCTTTGGCGCGTTCTTACGCAGCAGCTGTTATTGCCACATCCGCGAATGAGGTAGGTTTGAATTTACTGTGCCAACAGTTTACGAAATTGCAACCACCACCTGTAACTGGTAACCGATTGCCTTTGGGATTGGCGCCACGTCGAATTGATCATAGTAACGAGAGACTCGCACTTCTAACCGCTATTGGCGAACTTATTCCCCATTTAGTGTCAGAAGATGTAATTTCTTGTGCCAAATTCATTGTAACTGTAGGTGTTGTGGACTCTAACAGTAATGTAAGTGCTTTTGCACTAGAGATTGGTAAACAGCTTATATCCGCTCATGGTGGTGAGTATGCTGATGGACTTCTTCCATTATTTGAAGAGGGAAATGTTGTTCTCTTTGGTTTCGCTGCTCAATACCTTCCTGCTAACGATCCACGTTTAGAAGTCAGTATTGATAGACTGCTAAGAGCTGTCAACGAAAACGCTGAGGGAGATGAGGCTGTAGCTGCTGTAGCTTCTGCATCAGTTTCTGCTTTAGTCGCTGTTGCTCCTTTAGCACCTTCTGCCGTTATTTCGGATCTTCTTCGTAAACTTTCACAGGCTGCTTTGTCCCCAACTTCCGTCAGCTCACGTCGTGGTGCGGCACTTGGTTTTGCTGGCATTGCTTCTGGCTTAGGATTACGTGTATTAGGCGAGGTTGATATTACTGCTCAAATTTCCAGTGCCTCAGGGGATCGTAAGAATGCAGGATCTCGTGCTGGTGCTCAATTTATGATTTCTGCATTAGCGGAGGTTTTCGGTCCTGTTTTTGAACCGTATGCTTTGGAACTAATGCCTGAAATTCTAGCAGGTCTAGGCGACGCACAAGCTATTGTACGTGCACCCGCAGGAGATGCCGCCCGCAAAGTTATGGGTTTAGCTACAGCCTATGGTGTTGGTGTCTTAATCCCTATGGCCTTGAGCCAACTTGACCAATCCGCCTGGAGAAGCAAAAAGGGCGCTGTGGAATTGCTTGGTTCAATGGCCTTCTTAAGTCCCCGTCAGTTGTCGGCCTCACTTGCCACCATTGTACCAGAAATTGTTGCATTATTAAGTGATACACATAAAGAAGTTCGTGCTGCTGCAAGCGCAGCTATGCGCACTTTTGGTGATGTAATTCAGAATCCTGAGATTCAGCAACTAGTTCCTTCTTTGCTACGTGCAGTTTCCAATCCCACAGAACACACAGACAGTGCTTTGACGGAGTTACTGAAGACCAGATTCATTCACTACATTGATTCGCCTTCACTTGCGCTTGTGATCTTTGTTGTTCAACGTGGTCTGAGAGACAGATCTGCTGGTACCAAACGCAAGGCATGTCAGATTGTTGGAAATATGTCGATTTTGACTTCTAGCGAAGATTTGGCGCCTTATCTGCCAGCAATTATGCCCGACTTAGAGGTTGCCATGACCGATCCAGTTCCTCAGACATGTGCTGTTGCTTGTAAAGCATTAGGTGTGTTAGTTGAAAAGCTTGGCGAGGAAGTGTTCCCAGACGTTGTTTCTAACATGTTTGAGAAACTTAAGAGTTCTGAACCTGAAGCTATTGGTGAAAGATGGGGAACAGCTCAAGGTTTGGCAGAAGTGCTGCATGGCTTAGGTATTCGCCGCTTAGAGAAAGAGCTCCCGGAAATTGTGGCTTGTTGGAACAGTCCAGAAGTTCATATTCGTCAAGGATTTGCTCCTTTGTTGTTACTGTTACCTGGTAGCTTTGGTTCCGCTTTGACACCATATTTGGGAACGTTGGTACCTGCACTGTTGAATGGTTTAGCGGATTCATCAGAAGACATCAGAGACAACGCATTGAAGGCTGGTAGAAGAATCGTTAAGGGTTATGCTTCTGTTGCCATGGATCTTCTTTTGCCAGAACTCGAAGTTGGCCTCTGGAGTTCAAGCTGGCGTATCCGACTCGCTAGTGTGGAGCTTGTAGGCGACTTACTGAACCAACTTCTTGGTCGTGGTATTGAAAGCTCAGTTACAGATCGTATGAAGAGTATTTCTACAGCTAAACCAGACGATGAAGGTAATCTTGTAGAAGATGCGGATGAAGCTGCCGACGCGGAGACCCCCGCTGATCTTGAGGATGAAAATCTTTCCACTCCCAATCTTGAGGCTAGTTTGCAAGGCCTGGAGATTCTTGGAAGGACTCGCCGCGACCGCGTTCTTTCAGGTATATTTGTTTGCCGTGCAGATGTCGTAGGCGCCGTGAGACAAGCTGCGCTCGATATTTGGCTTGGATTAATCCAAAACACTCCTCGTGTTGTGAAGACCATTTTGCCGACACTTGTACTCATGATTGTTAAGCATCTTGGAGATGATGATGAGGAAATTCAAAGAAATGCTGGTCGTGCATTAGCAGAACTTGTTCGCAGAGTGTCAAGCACTCTAGATAACGTACTGCCTACTTTGATTCACCTACTTCCTGAGAGAGATGCACGAAAGGGAATTTGCGAGGGTCTTGTTGAGCTTATTCCTGCTACTCAAGTTTCTTCTTTAAAGACTCATGAAAGTGAATTAATGCGTATTGTTAGGACCTGCTTGCAAGATAGCGATGAGAATGTCAGAACTGCTGCAACTAGAGCCCTCGAGCAACTCCATTCTGTTTTGGGCGATGTATCTGGTGATATGTTACCTGAAATGGTATCAGAAGTCGTTGAGAATAACGATGAAAGCTCTTTGGCCGCTATTAAGGAAATGTTAGCTAGTACAGGATCTAACACAATTCTTCAAACTGCAATCCCTCCTCTTCTTAAAAAGATATCCTCTTCTAATGAAGAGTTCCATGCTATTGCTGTGGCTGAAATTTGTGAAGTTGCAGGCAGAGATGAATCTAGATTGTTCGCCGAGGATATAGTGGAAACACTGATACGCACTAAGTTCACTGATATTCTGGGAAGAATACTTATGGTCTATTGTCCTGAAAATCACATGCTTACTCTTGCCAAACGTGATGATGCCTTAAGATCTGACGTTTTCAAAGTTATGGCTAGTTACTATTCGAATGCTATTTCTGTTGATATGCTGTTTGTTAGCGACTGGGTTGTCTTTGCTTTGCACGGACTTGAAAACCAAAACACCTCTGAGTCTGCACAAGGACTTTTGGCTGCTTTCACGACATCTACTGCTATTACAAAACAACAACTCGCTACATTATCATCAACGGCCTATCAGACTATATCTGTACTTTCCAAACCAATTGCAGCGTTTTCGGCCCCACCAAAAGGTCCTGCCTTCATTCTACCTATATTCCTTAATAGCCTCATTCTCGGCTCTAATTTGGAAAAGGAGCAGAGTGCTTTGGCAATTTCCGAAATAGTTCATCGAACTGACCCTGTGGAGTCCTTGAAACCTGTTGTTACACAAATAACTGGTCCACTTATTCGTATTGTTGGCGAGCGTGCTTCCGCTGATGTTAAGGCTGCTATTATCTATACCTTAAACGAGCTTTTGACTGCTATACCGATGTTCCTGAAGCCATTCCTTCCTCAACTCCAGAGAACTTTCGCTAAGAATTTAGGTGACACCACCAGCCAAACAGTTCGTACTCGTTCAGCTATGGCGCTCACTTCGTTGGTTAAGCATCAAACAAGGGTTGATCCTCTCGCTCGTGAAGTATTGACTGGGTTACGGTCATCGGAGGATGCTGGTGTAAGAGCTTCATATTTGTCTGCACTACATGGAATAGTTCGTTTTGCCGGTAGTCACTTAGGCGAAGAGGAGAAATTATCGATTGCAGAGTTGGTTGCTAAATCAGAAGACCTTACCAGCGGAAAGGAAGACCAAAAACTTCAGTCTCTTTTGGCTAGAATCGGCTCTGATTTAGTTGCACTAGCTGATGATCCTGCTTCGGCGAAGAAGCTTGTAGATTCAATGCTTTCTGGTTCTGGGCTTCAGCCCGTTCTTAGCGCAAATGCTCTTTTTGTGTATGCGCCCAAGGTAGCAACTGCAATGGCTGGAGACTTGAAAGTACTCTTCGAATCAGCAACTTCTAGTAGCTCTCCTGTGATATGTGAATACGGTGTACGTGGTCTTGGAAAACTCCTTCTAACTTTGAATCGTGAGGATAACACTGCCGTGTATGATAAAGCGATTTCATCCTTAATATCAGTAGTTCCCAAACAGGATAATCGTTCAGCAGAGGCCAGAAGACTTACGTTGGTCGTCTTAAGCTGTCTTGTGTCTCGCGACGGGTATGAAGTATTACAGCCATATTGGGATATATTAGTTCCAGATCTGTTTTTGGCTGCCAGAGATACAATTATTCCAGTGAAAATTGCCGCGGAAGTAACATTCTCAGCTGTATTTGATTTCATAGCCCGTCAAGACTCAATTTTGTTCGATGAATATTTCGCAACTGCTAAAGATAGCTTAGACGCTAGACTTCAAAGGTCCATGCCAGAATATGTCAGACGAGTTGCTATGAAGGCAGCTCAGAGATCTTCAGACTCAGAAGAAACTAATATCGCGAACGCGCAGGCTGACTTAGCTGAGGTCTGGGATCTTGGATCTGAGTAAATTAAAAGAAATAACAATTATATATCAAGTTTTAATTGACGAGTGATATTCTATCTTTTGTTACTTAAATATACATTGACAGTGTTCTATAGGTTAATGCTAGTTTGATTTTTCTTCTCTTTTCTCAAGTTGAATGCTAGTCTTCTGAAAGTCCTAAGTTTTTCCATTCATCTCTTTCCATCAGGTCGTTTTGCATGCGACACTCTAAAAACATTTTTGCCAATGTCCTGCATGTAGCAGAATTTTGACCGTCGGCTTGTTTGATGCATTTGAGATATCTGGTAACAAATTCTGTGCACTCTCCATCATGGTCAAGTGGAAATGATCCTTTTTGTGGAGGTACAGGTGAGAATTTGCCACCACTGACGCCAGGAGCAGAAGCAGCGGACATGTTTGGTCTGTATGTAGTAACAGTTAACCTGGAGAAGACAATAGTCTCTCTGTACGTATGTCGTGAAGCCTCAACTGCAGGTTTGAACGTAGTTTATTAGGTGCCTAATTCTTGGGCTGCTCAATTTTTATTCGATTGATAACGAGGACAGAGAATGGATACTGCTAGAAATACTTTGTATAGATGAATGCGCGTGGTAATCTTTTAATAGTGCTACACATGAGAGGTGTCCATCCTCACAACATACTGTGGATTGAGTTTCAGGGTATGTATTAATGGCATTGGGTTTATGATATAATGGATAAATTCTAATTTTTGTAGTCTTCTATATACTTTGAGCATCGATATTTCCTGTTTGAAACGAGTTCCTAGTTCATCGATGAACTACGTATAAAACGTAAGTATTCCAGTCTTAATTTAGTTGCAATCTTCATAGGGTGATTTTTATATTGTCATACACTACATACGGTTCTAGTAGCCTACCCCACACTATCGCGGCTATCACTATAGAACTGGAAATACATCGGCATATGATTGTTTTCTTAGATCCTGATACGTGTATCTAATTCGTAGCGCAGATAAATTTGGAGCGAATTTTGACATGGTTCGATTTACCTAATTTGATAGATTGAATACGTATAGCAATGTACACAATATGAATACTTGATGAAAATGTTTTCTATATTCATGATGTAACAAAATTATTATCCTTCAGAACCTACATGTAGAACCCATCCTAAGTGAACGCCTTAACTTTTTACCGCATTTATATATAGTTTACTTTGGTAACATTACCATGTCGCTGCATGTACAATGGAAATCTTCGAAAGTGGTAAATGTAGTCACATGGTTTGATATTGCAGATGAAAGATATTAACCGTATCATAGTATGACGTTACGACAACAAAAAAACATTGCGTCTGGCAACAAATAAATTACAAATAAAAATTGAGTAAAAATCAAAACACAAACAAAAAGAAACAAAACAGTCTAGCTTTTTCATTATTATAAGTTAACTAATTAAATATTCGTAGCTAAAGCCATCACTCTATAAACAAAAATCTCCTAAAATATGTACGACTACGATGCAATTCTACTTGATCATGCTTCAAGGCTACTTCAATGCCTAACGGCATTTAATATATTTTGTGGCAGATGCAACGAGATAACTGTTATATTCGCATTCTACGCATAATCCAGCCATAGCACGTATTCGTTACATAATCAACGAAACCCCGTGAGTTGCCTGTAAACCCTCGGAAATGGAATTGAAAGATAGTAACGGCTGTTTACGGACATAAAAATTCAGTAAACACGCCTCGAAGCCCATGCCTGATAATGGGCCCAATAAACAGGTGAAAACCCGGTCATGGAGGGAATTAGCAGAAACTATTCATCTTTCTCCGAGGGAACACTATCCTGTAATACCAGATTTCGAGAAATCAGTGATGACATCTACACGCGTCACTGGCTCCCAACTCATTTGTGGCATATGTCCGCATTGTAAAAGACCTCTTATCGAGAGTGTTCTTGAACAACATGTAAAAGAATGTGAAATGCAAACAAAAATTAAAAAAGAGAAAGTAAAGTCCGAATCAACCAATGCAGTAGGAGGTGTTAACGAGCAAAATAAAAGGAAGCATCTGGAAGAGGACCGCGACGTAAGTGAGGTTGAGGTAAAGAAACAGAAGACTGTGAGTAAGAAAGTCAAGCCGGCAAAGCCCCCCAAGGCGGCACGTCAAACAAAACAAGCTAAACAGGTCAAAGAAAAGCCTGTCGTGGTGTACAACCCTGATAAGAACTGCGGCACCATACTGCCCAATGGTCAGCCATGCATGCGTTCTTTGACTTGTAAACAACATTCAATGGGCGCTAAACGTGCAGTAGCTGGGAGATCAGCACCTTATGACGTCTTGTTAAGCAACTATCATAGACAGCACCAGGTGCGGCAGGCCCAGCTTAGCGTGTCAGCTGCACAAGCAGCACAGTTAGAAAGCGATCAAGAACACGAACTTCAAGCTAAGAAAAATCCAGAGAGAGAAGTGCAGCAAGTTCTAGAAGGCGTTTCCCGAGCAACTTGTCAACCTCTTGTCCGTCATAATCTTCTAGAATCGCGTACTAGAACTAAAAGTTTTAGAATGCGAGAAATGTTTGCCGTCGCGTTGCTCCCGCGTAGAGTTGCAGTAACAGGCGATGTTCTTTATGCTAGGTCATTAGGATTTCGACCAGATGCGCCTGAAGAGCTTACGGGTGTAAGGGCGCCGGCCGTACAACAAGCATACCTGGTAGCCCGAATGCAACAACAGCGCCAACAGCAGTTACGACAACAACAACAACAACAACAACAACAACAACAGCAGCAGCAACAGCAGCAACAGCAACAGCAACAATCAAATTCTAAAATTACTGGTGATATAAACCCAGACTCTGCATTACGAAACGACAAAACACAACCGCTTAAGAAGTAGATTTCGACATGTTATAGGTATCTAAAATTAAGTCATTGTGTCATTGATATACTAGCTTTTCTATAACAGTTCTAACTGCATTTAGATTATACTAATATCTTTTATTATATCGGATTTCCTAATTTTTTTTTTTACAATCGTGAGTTTCTAAAATTCCTCAATTTACAGCTTTAGAGTGACTAGATAAATCTCACGAATTAGAATTAACAGAGCAACTGCAACTGCACCCAAAAGGAAGAAAAATAATATTATTAGAAGCGTAACGTTCCGAACATGTGCTGGAAGAGAAGCTTCATCTTTACGCTCTGTTTCAATCGTTTTTGAGGCCAACTTGTTCAAATTATCCTTGAGCTGTTCAAAACTGAATTTTTCTTTTACTCGTATTTGACCATTTTTGCCCATTTCCTCAATTTGTTGGCGACTGGTTTGAGAGACAAACTTCTGCAAAACCTTAAACCAAACTTCCATATCTGGAGTTCTTAACCAGCCTGTCTCACCATCAACTATAGTCTCGAGTGGCCCACCAGTGTTTGTAGCAAGTACGGGTGTCCCTGCTTGCATGGCTTCAAGGGGTACAATTCCAAAGTGCTCGTTCGTTGGCGTATAAACAAGCATATCAGCACTTTCGAGTAGATACTGTTTAATTGTGGAACTAACAGAAGGCAAGAAGAGTATTCTGAATTTCTCTGGCTTTAGGGTATTCCATGATTCACTGGGGAATAAGGTTTCATAAGGAATTCGGAATTTCTTAGCGAGTGACTCTAGCTCATGCAAATATTCTTTATTCTCGTTGACTCTATCGTCGTAACCACCCGCGATAATTAGCATACAGTCACGATATTCCTCGTGCATGTGCAGCAATAAACTAAACGCTGAAATGGCAAGTTCGATATCTTTCTTGCGCTCAAACCTGTTGATAGAGAGAAATAATTTTGGGCGTTCTTGGCAAACATAAGGACTCAAAACAGAGACCACCTCTTGCATTTTGACGGTACTAACATCTACCGGAGTAAATGGTGCCACTACCGGATAGAGCACACTGGGATCGCGAGAAGGACCAAATGTGTCATTGAATACGTGACGCGTATATTCGCTATTGACCACAATAACATCACTCAACAATGTCGACCATTTTTCAAATTTATCAAAAGGCAAACGATATGCCTTCTTTAAGACAGAATCTCTTGAGGTCAACAATAAGTCAGGATGATGACAATAAAACAGAATGCGCGCTTTAGGAAAGTTGGTTCTAAGGTAAGGCACTGCTGCAGAGAGTTGATCTACAACAAATAGGTCAATATCCGCACGCTTTGAAATAAGTTGCTTCGTCAGATGCAGTTGTCGGAGAATGCTGCACAGTATGCTGAATTTTCCGAAAACGTTCCTGGGGAAGATACTGTTTCCAAGCACTTCAACCCTCAAATCCTTAGTCTCGTCAAAGCAGTGACTTGGATCATAGTAGGAAGTATATATGGTGACATCGTTTCCTAGTTGTTTTAGTGCCACGGCACAATCAACTACCAGCCGTTCAGCTCCTCCAATTCCCAAATCCGGGTGTAGAAACGCGACTTTCATTAAACAAGAAATATATGTTAGTAATACAAATCTAGTTGTATGAAGTCTGGTAGAAGTTAATTACTTTATTTCGATTAATATAAGTCAAAAAATTAATAAAGTCTCACATATTTGAAGATTTTTGAGAAATTTTCATGTTATTTTGGCGCTTTAAATGTCTTCAGGTTTCACCAGCACACAACATTGTTAAATATCAAAGAGCTCTTCACGCTCAAATGTTCAAGCCTGTTTCCTGCTAATTATAAATTTTTATTTCCTTTATTTTTTAAGTGCAATATATCCAAATTGTATGAGCTAGAACATCAGCACCATCATTGTGAGCTACTTGTGTACGAATAAACTAAACCTTTCCATGTCAAGCTCGAACCCAATTCTACTGATGTTTTCACACATTGGCTTGAAAATACTTAGAAAGTGCAGAGAAGAGTATAATGACTCAGTGAATCCAAAATATATCAGTTGCTTTTCATTAAGGTGAGCTTTTTTCGGCAATTTACTATAGTTTTCATGATATAAACTGTCAATACATTGCATTATCTGTGGCAGAGTAACCTTATACGAAGAGAGAAGCTCAGAATACTCGGCAGTTTTTGATAAATTTTCAATGAAATCCCATAAATAGATGCCAAATATCTCTGAAAATGTCTTATTCTCAATCTTTGACAATTCCAGACAAAAATCCTCATTATTGAGAGGTTGCACTTTCATTGGCACAATGGAAAACCCAACTTGCGTCCACTCCTCAATTTCTGAACAGTTCACACCTTCATAAGATATGTCATTTTTAACATATTCATCGATAAGCATTCTGTATGCTAGTTGTCTGATACGCTTCCCACAATCAGCGAAGCACACGTTTTGTATTAGCGTAGAATTGTGCTGCTTCTGTGGTATATTAATGGAGACTAGCAATTTATAGAACCTTTTTGAGACCTTTGCACAATTCAGCAGTTCTAAAATTTCCCTCTTTTTTGCTTTGTCTGAATAAATAGTATCGCAAGGGACAGAGAATGGTGGGCGTATGACTTCTTTTTCCTTGATAACATTTTCTAGCAAAACGCTCAGATTAATTGACTTTGTAAAGCGAAACCCATTCACGTTGAATTCTATTGGTACAATTTCAACATCACGGGGACAATTCACATCATATCGATACATGTCACTATCGTTAGAGAAAACAAACTGTCTATTGGCTTCAGAAACTCTTTTATCAATGCATTGCATAATAACATCTTCGGCCTCTCCGCCAGTGTAGGCAAGCTTCAAAGCCGAGTCTTGGTCAATCAACATATTCAATATCAATCCGCACCCTTTAAGATATTCCATTTTTCGAATTTTAGTTCTAGATCGCTCTACTCTTACTTTAAACTTCTCCTCATCTATGTATGCATCTAGAAAGAATGTAATCGATCTTGGTTTCAAAGCCTTCAACCGTCCAACAGTGACTTTTGTGATCTTTTCCATATAAGCGAAGTCGCTTTCTCTGTCTTGCTGATCGTATTTCTTCGTGGCATAGAACTTAGATATCTCAGTTATAAAATTGAAGCCATCAATATAAAAATCTCCATCTTTAAAGAATGGAGCAGGGTGTTTCGTCTTGAATCCTAGTGCCCTCTTTGTTAAAAGTGGAATGCCCATTGTTAATGAAATCTAGATTAACTGATAAAAATGTGTATGGACATAACGATTTAAATACAAAATAATAGCATAGCCAAAATTAGCAGATTACTCACTAGCAGCTCATAATAGATCACAATAGTACCATAGATGCTGATAACCCTGATGATCGAATTCAATTTCAATGATTGGAGTTGATGCATAGTTTTATATTTTTCTGTGAATATTCAAAGAATCCCTGAGCAGATAAATATGTTATAAGTCTATGAAGTATATATTCGGGTTTCGAATAAGATCTTAAATATCTAGAGCGTGAACCGTAAATAGTTCAATCGTTTCTCAATTCGGATGATTCTTTTTCCAAATTGGCACGATTTTCAGCTGCTTTCCTACGAAAACGAACATCTTCAGGATTGAACCCTTGGTGTTTTGATCCGTAGAGGGCGAATTCAGGTGTTTCAGCTATATAATCCATAGGGCCGAACTCTTTTCCAGAATTAACAAGTTCAAAAAACTTGGGGTAATCGATATGCGTGAACCATTTACCATCAATCTTAAATCTCTTTTGAGCCAGTAATATGCAGCAAGAATGCGCATGCTCAGTAGCTATGTCATAATCCAATCCACGATGCTTCAATTCCAGATTCAAAGCTTCAACAAAATCAACAACCTCATCATAAAATGGTACATTAGACATTCTCAAAGGATTTGTAGCTCCACAAAATGTGACACCTTTTACTTCTATAAAACAGGGCATGCCTCTTTCTACCATATCTGCGTATCCTTCAATATCGCTCCCATTGAATCCTTTTACAAGCGTTAGTCTATAAACTGTGCGCTGTTCAGTCCTAGTTCGAATAATATCTAAACATTTAATGAACCTTTCCCAGAAGTCTTTGTGCAAAGGTCTATCTACTTTTCGCAATGACTTCTTGTCACTAGCATCAATAGATACGTAGAGTTGAGTCACTCGCTTCAAAGCTTGCAAATTGTCAGGATGCTGAGCATTACAAACTAAGAAACTGGATATCTGTTTCTCATGCAGCATACCAACGAACTCATTAATGTAGGGATAGAAGATAGGCTCACCTACTAACGATAACGCACAATGGCGTACATTGAATGCTTCTGCAAATCTGGCGGCTTGAACTCCAGGAACACCTCGCATTTGTTTAATCTTCTGGTAATGACCTGCAAGTGCACCTTCTAAAATCACTTCAGGCTGGTCAACTTTCCATCTCCAGGTAGTACCTACAGGATTTGTACCATGCCTCCAACAGAAGACGCACTTATTCGAACAAGAAAGAGATGGAGTTGTTTCCATGCAAAGATGGCTTTTAATGCCGTAAAATGCAAATTTGTAGCACGATCCACGGCCTCTCAGAGCGTGTTTAGTCCATCTGCAAGTCTTCACACCCGAGTGCGAACCAACAATAGTATACCCTTGCTTCGTGAGTGCCTTATAGGTAGGTGAATCTTTAGCAACCATTTCTTTTATTTCTAAAACTTCACTATCGTCTATTTGACCTTTAATATCCTCCATATCTTGTACTTCACTTTTGTTATTGTTTTCATTCTCGAGAGCATCATCTAAATCTTCGAAATCATGCGTAATACTGGTCGGGTTAACAAAGCCCTGCTTTAGCAGATCTAAATATTCTTGAAAATTAGCTTTCAAATTACTTTTGACACAGCCAGTGCCTAAAGGACTTATTCTACGAGCTCCCAATTTACCAAGCAATCTATCCATTTTAATTGCTTGATAGCAGAATTTGGATTCCTCTGGCCATGATTCTTTATCTCCAATACCAAAAATAGAAAATCCAGCAAGGTTTGTAAGTGGCCAAGGCTTAGCTGTTTTATCCTTTAGAGTAGTTTGCAAAAGTTCAATGGTTTCATCCAACGGGCACTCAATTTCGTAACTGGGTAGCACAAACAAATAAACATAGTTATTTAAAGCTTTAGATGGATTGCAGAAGTATTGGTCCAAACCATCAATGTAACTCAGATCCATTATCTCTATCTCTTTTGTCATAACAGTCTCCAGTTCTTCTTTCATGATTCGTGCATATTTCTCACTACTTCCAGTTAAGGTAGAGTAAAAAATGATTACAGGTGAATCAGTATTAAGTGTAATTTCACGAAGTTCAATCTTTTTCTGAGCGCGAACCACTTTTCTCGGGCGGACTTTGCTCACTGCTGATTTTTCACTCACCTGGCTATCTTGTCCAATAGTTTGCAGTTTAAATTCAGAGCTCTGATCTTTCTCATCTTTGTTGTTCCAAATTTTATTTTCTATTTCATTCTGTGTTACTGCATCATTAGTGGACTTTTCAGTACTGTTAGCATTTTCAGGATCCGCGCGAGAATTTTTTCGACGCAAAAAAACCTGATGTATCAAGAAAAGTATAAGGAGCACAATGCCTATTTTCCACATTGTAACCTATAACCTTGAAAGATATTTCTATGTTCTTATACAAACGGTATGAGGTGTTGAAACAAATCTATCCAACCGGAGGCTCTTGTATTACAAGTGTTATGTGCAAAGTTACAAACCAAAAAAAATCAAGGGTTCGAGATGGCCACACGTACATACTGAAATTTTGGGCTTATATAATTTTTTTCAAAAAGACCATGAGCAGTGACGAGGAGATTGATGATGTCCAGAGGTTCTATAATGATCGTGAACAGAAGTTAGCAGATAAAGCAAACCTCAATTCCGCTTCATATGTCGAACAAGAACTTAGTGATGAGGAAGTCATGGGAATTCAGAGTGATAATGAAAGCGATGAAGACAGCATCGGTTGGGAATATGACCAAGGAGATAAACAAATAGAGCAGAAACGAGCACAGGCTAATAAGGAAAGAGATTTACATTGGGGTAAAGATCGGGAGAATTATTTCGGAGGTGAAGATGATGTTGGTGAAGATGATGGAGCCAGTGAAGAAGAAGAAGCTGAAGCACTGAGATTGCAAGAGCAAGAGCTAGAATCTATGGATGAAAATGATTTCGTTGATGAAGACGATATGGAGACATGGCAGCAGAATGCAGATAAATTGGATGTCAATTTGGAAGAAATTGAAGAATCGCACATCAACGAGCTGTCTAGCAGTCTTCTTGATGCTGCGAATTTGTCAAGTGAAGAAAGAAGAAATTTGGTAACCGAAAAGTTTCCGGCTGTTTTGCTTCTGAGCAACGAGCTTAAAAAGCTCAGTACACAGAGCGAAGAACTTGACACCATAGAAAACGAGAAGCTTAGAAGCGCAGGTAAAACTGCAATTGAAATGTATAAAGGTTGTTGTTACGCTTACTACGCTCTGTTCAATGAGTTTTTGAGAACTAAAGATATTCAGGGCTTAGCAAAACTGGAGGAACATCCTGTGAATGAAGCTTTGCTGACAGCTCGGCAGTTTTATTTAAACTTCAATGATTTAAAGAATAAACTAAGTCAAGCTGATGAGAATAGCCTCAGCATTAATGGAAGTATCGAAGAGGATGAAACGCATCAAGATGAACAAATACAGAACTCCGCTTCTGAGCTGGAAGAGTTCTCGGAAGTTGCTCAATCCGACTCTGAATCTAGTCAGGACGATTCTGATGACGAGTTTGCCATCAAAAAAGACATCTCTAACACTTCAACTGCGAAGGTTCATACTGTGAATGATTTCGATGAGGCTGCTGATACAATTGAACAACAAGCTAGAATGAAAAATAAGCAGAGTTTACGATTCTATGCATCACAGGTCGGCAGATCAAAAGCAGCGGCTCCTCAAATCAGTGGAGATGCGGATCTACCCTATCAGGAGCGTGATTTCGAGAGACGACAGAGACTGCTTGCTGAAGCACAAAAAAGAGGACAAGAAGCTCCTGATACACTCGGTGATGAAGATGATTTCGAGGGATTGGGCGAAATCGATGATGATGTATATCACGAAGGCAACTCTTTGTATGCCACTGAGTCCTTGAACAAGAGAATCAGTAAGGACGAGAATAGAATACTCCATGAACAGGCGGCCTTGGCTGCTAAAGAAGGTCGTTTGGAGGAATACATCTCTGAAAATGCGAACAACTCCAACAAACGTGCAATCAACTATCAAATTGAGAAAAACAAAGGTCTTACTCGTAAAAGAAAGAAGGAGAACCGAAATGCTCGTGTTAAGAAGCGCCATAGATATGAAGACGCCCAGAAGCGCATTAAGGGTGTCAGAAAAGTTTATAAAGGCTCTGAAGGACCTTATCAAGGTGAGACTACCGGTATTCGTAAGAATTTGGCACATAGCACTCGTTTTAAATCCTAAACTGTGCTTCCACTGTTATATGTATTTATTAATTTATTAATTTAAAGAGGACTAATATTCTACTACATTAATTGAATTATGTTACTTGAATCCATTCTTAATTAGACAACATTATTTACTGCCATAATCTAAGAGATTTCAAGTTATGTACCAACCAACCAGCTGATATTGTTTTGAACGAACTAAATTTATGCTCAAGAAAAATCAATAGTGGAAGGGCACGAATAAATACAGACGGCAAAACATAGAAATTCAATCAACGGGTCATCTGAAGAGAAATATTTTAATAAAATGCAAGCATTGCGATGAATTTAGCTATATTGTGTAATTCTATCAATAAATGTCTGCAAGGAGTGGCTAAACACCACTGTATGCTAGAGTTTCTATACTCAAATCATCAAAAAAGATTAAAAAAAATTAATCAAAGCTATAGGATAGGATAGCTGTATTTGCTTATGTGCGTAGGGTGTCAACTATAGTAGTTACAACTCCATGCGAGACATGAATCAGCTTAAGATCGTTATAATTAACTGATATAACATTCATAATTGTAGTCGAATAAATCAAATACTAACCTCCAGCCAACAGTCCCATACTAGGTCCTCATTCTTATCCTATTAGGAGCACATAAAATGATTCTCAGAAATGGGGTGCGTCAGCTGTATCAAAGATCAAAAAGGGGTTTCGTTAACATAATTTTGGTTTCTTTCCATACAAATTTT
Source organism: Starmerella bacillaris (assembly GCA_030020325.1). Lineage (NCBI taxonomy): Eukaryota > Fungi > Ascomycota > Dipodascomycetes > Dipodascales > Trichomonascaceae > Starmerella > Starmerella bacillaris. The sequence continues at coordinate 4,135,877 of JAPDUH010000001.1, forward strand.
GATATATGATCTATATCTGAACGTTCGATTATGTATTTTAATTCATAACGGTTCATTTTTAGAGTTGGGTGTTATGAAATCTATATTGAGTTTCAATTTTTGACGCTCCCCTTTTATAAGAATTCAGGTCTAGCAACCGTCCTTGATCTCTTCTTAGTAACGACCTTAAATGATGGATCCTGGGGCTCACTCTTAGGATTGAAACGACCCAATACATCATCCCAGGTTTCACCAGGTTTCATTGATTGCTCAGCTATTTTCTTTTTGTCCAAGAAATCTTGCGCGAAACGACGTCCGTCCAAGGATCTCGAGTAGCTGTAAATGCTTTCAGCAATAAACTCCTTAGCATTTTTCCCGGCTGGCAACGAGAAGAACAGCCTCAACAATTCAATCTGATCAACATCCTTTGCTAAATCTTTGAAAGAAAATTTGGCCCAATGAATGAGTTCATCGCTAGCACGCGCGCGGTTAGCTGCTGCAGTAACAGATATAGTATTGTTTGCCTTGCGCTGCTGAGTGCGAGGGGTTGTTCTTGCAGTGTTAGTGCCCGATTTTACTTTTACGTCTTCCTCAAGTACGCTAAACCTGCCGCTCACAGTCTTAGAAGTTTGTTCCTGTGCAATATCAGACCAGCGCGTTTGCGATTGGTTTGGAATACTCTGTTGAGAAGTCTTTACAGGTGATTTCAATTGAGCTTGTGCTTGTGCTTGAGCTTGTGCTTTGTGCTCTTTTTGGATTTCACTCATGGATTTCGCGGCCTTAACAGTCGGCTTAGCCCAGCCTTGTACCGGCAAAGTAGGGGGAGCGACGGGAGGAGAAATAGGTTGTGTTTTAACAGCTACTTCGGGGGCTTTTGTCTTCTTCTTGCTCTTTTCAATTTGCTCTTGTTGTTTTATCTGAGCAATAGTGAGCTTTGTAGAAATAGGTGCAGGTTTCTTCCAAGGATCTACCGTCGGAATAGGCGCGGGCAAAATAGCCGCTTGCTTCTGAACTTGTTTACTATTTCCAGATTCTTTAGATTGTAATTGTATGTCTGAAGTGTCCTGGGGGTTTTGCATAGCTGCATTTTGTACTGGGGTTTGTGTTGCCTTGATATCTTTAGGACTTGTAGGACCAGAAGAAGTAAGGGGTGTCTCTTGAGATACAGCTGTTTTAGGATTCGAAATTCCAGAACCGGCTGAAGAATTTTGTATTTGAGGCGCTGTACCAATAGGCGCAACTGCTGGAGTAGTGTTATCTATTTCAGCAGCCATTGACGTCTTAGAAACAACTGGTGATTGTATTTGAGATATGGAGACTTTACCGACCGCTTCAGAGACAGCATTGGCATTGTATTGAGGTTTTAAAATTGATTGCAGTCCTTTATAACCAAGCATGTTTCCTCCACTTGCTGATCCTGGTGTACCCAGTGAACTCATTGATCCTATTGAGGCACTTGACGTGACTGAATTTTGGTCTGAAACATTCTGTGTGTTTAAACCAATACCAGGCGCGGGAGATCCTATTTCGGATCCACCTGGTGTCTTGGTCATTCGTAAAGCTGATTCCCACATTGAATCGGAGATATACACTATAAAAGGGTTGTTACTTCCAGTAACTATTTTAAGCACTCCGAAAGTGACAAAATTTTCATCTGGAGCACGCTTGATGAGTATTTCATTCGTTAAATACGTATACCAGTCCGACATCTGTGCACCACTAAATGGGCCTTGTAATTGTCCGTAAAAATCAATGTAAACCCACTGAACACTTGTTGGCGGAGAATCGATTGCTTGATTATCAAGAACAGGCGTCATAATTTTGGGAGTCAGTGAAGACGGGGTCTGGACACCGCTTAACGAATTCTGGCTTGGAAATATCTGCGGGCCTTGCGAACCTTGCAAGCCCTGCGTGCCTAGTGGAATCTGAGGTACTTGAGGTACCTGGGGAACTTGAGGTATCTGAGACTTCATTAGCGGGGATTGCGTCTGAGACGTCAAACCAGCATTATGCCCAGTCAAAGGAGCTGTTTCTGAATTAAAAAAACTAGACTGCTGACCTAGACCTCCATAATTTTGCTGTCCAAATACGTTAAATGCTGAAGAGTTTGAAAACCCTGAAGCACTCACTATACTACCGTTTCGACTGAAGGCTTGAGTCCCAAACGCATTGAGCGCTGTCTCTGAGCTTACTGATCCTGCACGGGAAGTGTTCTGCCAGTTGGAAGCAAAAGACATTAGTGGAGCCCTATTTTCTGAGCTCACAGTTCCATTTACCAAGTTGTTAGGGTTGCTGCTCGTCGAAATTTTAGGTGCGTCAGTGTACATAAAATCATATCTCGAAGCAGGGCTCTGTGCACGGCTCCTGTGCGTTCCAGATTCTCCGGAAGGATCGAAATGCTCATTAGGGAACAGAATAGACTGGTTAGTTTTTTCAGACATAGTAGTTGATTGTTCGTTGGATAATGCAAAATTAAGTACTTAAGCGTGGAAGTTTTCGTCTTCTGCGCCCTGGAATTTTAGCGTGCACAAAATGCATTACTAATCAAGATTAAATGTCTTTTTCAGCATTGGTGGGAGTTCGCAGTATAGCTGCATGCGTAAAAATGTGATACGGAATTATGAATATTAGCGGCAATTTCATGATTAACCTCCTATTATGTATACATTCAGTGGGTACTAGCATTAAATGAAATTCTCGATCTACAAATATATTATTTAACGAGTTACAGGCAGTCATCAAGCAGATATTGGTAAATTTTGGCATATTCTAAGTTTGGGTTCGGGGGTCACTGACTCCTGGACCTTATCTCTCTTGAGTAATTCATAAATAAACTGTATACTGTCATTCGTACAAAAAAATTTGTCTCGGTTTTCTTTAAATAAACTTCTTCTTATTTAATCACTGCGGCGAGTACCACTAGCTGTGTTACATTTTGTTGGACCAACGTTGATACATATGGCATGATACACACACATTGCATACCTAAAATAGCAATATGTTGACTTATTTGACTACAGCCACATATTAGGTCATCCTAAACTCGCACTATATCATCTCTTCTGGTTAAGCTCTGTAATTATTCTCTTCTATATAGCGCCAATAGTCACCATTATCAGTTGCATATAGCTATTTCCAATTCTCAATAGCAACTTCTTTCCTGGATACTTGAGGTGCGATACGTACTACTACATGCTAAATTATTTCTGTTTATTTTATCGGAGGATCTACCCATTCAATATAGCTGTACAACATTTGAACCTATTCTACCTAAATCCGTGTTTAAATTTAACAGCGTCCTTTGAAATATATCTACATTCTAGCTTCCAAATATTATCTTTTGTTACAAGGTCTAGTTATTTGTTTGTTAAAAAGGAGTAACGAGAGCGCGATATAAGCATATATAGTGATACCCCAACTACGAAGATATACACTGGCGTGCATCGTGTTGCTCAACATCTCACTTTGCTTATGGATTGAGTAGATGTGGTAATAAAGTGTCAGGAATACTTATGGACGAGTTTTCTGAGCTTCTAATTTAGAGGATGAACAATTGATTTTGTATCATGTAGGATCGCATTCAATGACGCTAGGTCGTCCTTAATGTTATGAATGCTGATAACTGCATAATCTAACTATGAGGGTTAAAGCAGCGATCATAGGATGATCTGATAGTATACATATTAATCCCTCATGTGTACTCTTTTTCTCTTCTGTTGTTTCCAGTACATATATATCAGTTGTATATCGTTCGAAATATCGAAAAAATCTTTACGGAAAAGTATCGTATAGACTACACATATATTACAGAAAATATCACTCTGTTTTTAGATATTACGCAAAAGGACGCGACACACTATGCCTAGCTTGTTTTCGAGTCGGGAGATGAGTGTTACATTCCCATATTCGGTTCACACCAAGTATTTAACATGAAAACATATGCAAATTTATATATGGGCTTTGGATGAGAGCCTGAACACCGCATATATTCTTTTCTACTTACTTTTTTTAGTGAAAGTTAGCAAGACTAGAAACAATAAAATTATCTATCATATTTGGAGATTCAATTTAAAGCAACATGAGAAAAGTGAAACGGTCTATTTCAGTAGCCTAGCCCCACATCATTTAAGAACGATAAGATATGTATTTTCTATTTAAAACCGGCTCTATCAACATTTGTTGCTAGTAATGAGACAATATTCTCCTCAAGACGCTCGTTCGCCGTGTCCTCAAGATGTTTCTTTGGATCTTGGCGTCCAACATAGCGTGTTTTTAATTGCTCTTCAGACAATTCGTGCTCTTCATTAACTCTTTGAGTATATAAGCTAGCAAGCTTCACTAGGTGAGCAACTGCCTTTTCATTGCTCAATTCCTGCTGGCTAAATGACTCAATTTGAAGCCCTGAGGCCCAATCATCCTTATGGACATTTAACAGCATTTGCTCCTCCGCTTTAGTCTTCTTGAATTTGATGTTTATAGAGTAATAATGACGGTTTAACCCATGGATGAGTGCCTGGATACTCGGCTTATTGAGATACCCCAAATTAGATGTCGTTTGTCGCGGCTCCTGAGCCATCATAATTACAGCTTGTGAAATAAGTCTGAATGCATCAATTACAACTTTTCCTTTCACACTTTGAATTGGATCAACAACAACTGCAACTGCACGGGGATTGAGACGTTCAAAAGCCTGCTGGGTATTGATATCAACACTTGAAAGCCAGCATCCAAAACCGGGATGAGAGTGGTACCAGCCAACAACCTGTTTATCCCTGCCAGTCTGGCGCAACATTTCCATCATTTGAGTTTGAAATACTTCGTCAACAGCTTCTACAGACACACCTGTACCACTCTGCGGCATAGCAAAAACGTCAACAACGTGTACTGTGTAATCGTCGACAAATTCGCCAAGCATGAGGCCCATTACCTCCATAGGAACACCAGCACGGCCGTGCTTTAGCATCTTGAGCAAGGCAAGAGAAGATATGTGTACCGTTTCAGAATTATCTATCACATTTCCGGCACCTGCAAGGTCACCTAAAGCACCAAATCCGCCTGCTTGACTCACTAGTCGTTGCAAATCCATTTACTTTAGTATATACTGTGATACGATCGCTAGCTGTGGCGGCTTACGTACTGCTAATGTTGTAGATTTTGAACGCGGCAGTTAGGTAGCACCTGAGGATTACAATTATTAGGTCGTCATCCTATCACGTGCATTCCAATTATTTTTAAAATAATTTAAAAGTTTTATTGAACTAAACTAGAACTAAAACTACAATGAATTTTTTACGATGTATTGGGTTATATTCGCCTCCAAGGATTTAAGACATGAACTCACTGCCCATCTAGATTACTCAGATGATGCAATCCGTGTAGTTTTGAGTTGATTATATACTAACATAGGCTTGTATTACATATGTCACCTGAGCGTATCGTCAATATACGCATATGTACTGTTTGTGGCATTGGTGCGTCGCTTATGCGTCCTCAACTGATTAAGAGCGATGGTTTATACTGTATGTAACGAATTGTGGTGTCCCTAATCCAACACTGAGAGAACGCTCTCTAACTACACATGAGGCAAAGAAGAATATCGTGCTACTGTCATGTATATCAGGACTAGGTAATTCAGATTCCATTCGCCAATAACCTACACTGTTAAACATCACTACTGGCATATGTGTGTCGATTTGCATTCGTTATCACAAGAGTCAGGGATTATGTACTGAAAAGTATCGCAATTATGGTCGATTCTAATATGAATGCTCATCTAGAGTTATACTCTCACGTTATCCCACAGCACACAGCTGGTTTTAATTAAAAGAGAAATTAAAAAGTTTTCCTTATTCAGATTTATTGCACAAGAGACGCAACATTGACACAATACGCTAAACGCATTAAGTTCGTCAGCTACTTGCTGTAATGTATGTACTTCTAGCTTTTACTACGAAATCAAACTCTATCATACGGAGTTCGATAACACAGTATATTTTCCATATCTCAGTGAAATCAAATCAATCAAGATAGCTAATGTCACAAGACGTTGTGAAAAAAAGTCCTTGAAAACTTACTTTTAGAAGAATTTGAAATATACACCACATCAAGCACTGTTGGAACTTACTATTCCAAGTAGAAGAATTGAAAAACGGAAGATGGTGACTGCAAGATACGTGCAACTGTGTTCGAGTATCAAATGTTTTCCAGATAATTACGAATTGTCCAGAAAGTATTGTACAGTCATTGGGTATATCATGTAAAAGTAAGGGTGTCTTAAAGATAGCTAATCAAAGAAGAAGAACATTTGAAGCCTTCATGTCTGCAAACAGGGTTCTCGAATCTTTATAGAATCTTAAATTTCTTTTACAACTAGTTCCATCAAGAAATGGATGGTCTATTTTAAACCTTTAATTCAGGATGATGTTCAAGAAATTGCATTCTAAACAATCTGAAATATGAGGCAGAAACATGCTGTACCGTTAGGAAGACTGATTTGAAACGTTCGAAGAGGATTCGTGTAGAAGCTGTGAACGAAGTGAACGCTTTGATTTTTGTGTGAAGTTCTAGGAACGAGAGTTGCTCATTAGTAGTGCCTATATCTTCAAAAGAAATTTACGTCTATGATACTCTCATAATATGGATCTGCATGTGTGCAGGAATTGGGCGACCAATAAGGGGCGACTTTGAACATACGACGTATTACCAAAATTCAAGACGTTTGTAAATACATCAATCTCTAAGCAATGGTAATTTATAAAAGAAGCGAGGAATTCTTTAAAGGCGATTATTCTTGGCACTGCTCTGTCACGGTGGAACCATACAGTATTTCAAAAATCAAAAATTTCAGCAACCTTTGTACAATGATACAAAATGTTGGTGAATAAGGGATAACCGTATTTTTATACAGTTGCAAGTGCGATATTGCAACTATGTAGGACGTAACCAACCTAACACTATGAAACTTAATCAATTGATTAGATAGGGTTCGCTTATAGTAATCCGGATACTATGGTATTCGAGATTAAAGACTTATTTCCTAGTTATACACCTTACAGTATTTATGTGTACTCTTATATTAGAACTATGTAGCATAGCACAAATATTGATCTCCAGACCTGTTTGCAAAAAGTACTTAAAATGTCCGAAAATGATTGTCATAATGCTACCTTACATAGTGGTGGTATTATACATATATGGTTGCATACAGAAGTGGGTATCCACTATTCTCTAACATATGATCTAGTGATTAAGCCTCTTGGAGTAAAGCTCGTCACAATCCGTATGGAGGAAGTGTACCTAATACCTATTTTTTCATCCACGACATAAGATCAAATACAGATGTAGTTGCCAATATACCCCACCCCCGGTAACAAATTTTTGTAATATGCGTGCTCCTCTGCATATTCTTCTGCAGCTCCGCAAAAATAAGAATTGTGTTATGATTAAAGACCACTGCATGTATTAGTTCTATTAGGCTCAACATGATTTGTATTTTTCGTTTTAAAGTGATCTAGCATTGTGAAAATAATTATTGGCATCAGACGACATAACCCTAATATGTGCTCGCTATTGCGGTATATATGAATGTCAAAACTAAATATGATGTCATTACACTGCCTACATCTACAGAAGTATATTGAGAACTCTCTATATATAGATATAAATATGATTAGCTTAATCTTTCCTAAAGGACCAATAATATTCAAAACTGAGAGATGGGTGCCTGAATAATATTAGAAATACATCAAGAAGATATTAATATCTGCAGCACCGAAAAAGATTGCATGCATATTAAGCGAGATCTATTGGTATACAATGTAAGGCTAACATCAAAAAGGGGCTATGGCGTAATGGTAGCGCTTCTGACTCCAGTTCAGACGGTTGAGGGTTCGATTCCTTCTGGCCTCATTAGACTTTTCTTTTTTTATATGAGATGTACTTATGTAATCACATCATGTTTGCCTACCATTCTTTCTCAACTCCTGGGACATTCATCATGAAATGACGGCCGAGATCGTTATACGCCGTAGGAAAACATTGTTTAGTATAATTGCCCAACTACATACCTTTAGGTCTAAATTATTAAACAGTACGTTCGATTCGCGCAGTAAAGCATACGTACTTATGTTAAACAATACATTGTCTTGCAGTCAATTAAACTGTTGTAACATTAGAGTAATACTGCAACTTTAACTGTATGCAACGTGTGACAATTATTTTATTTATTCATATATACAGAACGTATCGATTTTAAGCTAAGCTGATTAACAGAATAATCACGGTCCACCCGCCAAAGGAGGAAATTTCACAGACCTGTTGAATTCAAGTTCCTAGTTAACAATCGATGACTTCTAGCTACTGTTTTAGTTACATTTCATAGCTTCAAGTTTGGGACATTCTTTATGGAGATGTACCTTATATAGTTGCCATATACTACATACAATTTTGTACAACCCTGGTTGCCCTAATCGTCTCTAACAAGAATTGGCAATAACTCTATATTTGATAGATCTCAGAACCTGAATTATTATAGGTTGATTTTATCTACAATATATAGGTTAACTCTCAAAGTGTTAAGTTTGTTATAATCTATATAGAGGTACACCATACATAATTGTTGCATACTACATACGATTGCGTACAGATGTGGCAGCACACTATCCTCTAACAAAATCTATTACTACCGTTTAAAATTAAAGATCTACAGTGAATATAATAACGTTCCATATATGTTTTACGCTAATCAATCATATCATATATTTCAAAAGGAATGCCCTGGAAACATTCTATTTAACCTCTTTGAGCCAGCAGCAAAACAATCAAGCGGCTACAATAACCAACAGTAATATAACCAGAAGACTAGGGCGGTTCATAGCCTGCTTTGTGGCGCCATTTACCGGAGGAATAGATGGCTTAACAATAGATCCAGTCGGGGTTACACCATGGGATGCGCTCTCGATACTGCGACTGCCAATAACAGACGATGAACTGTAAACGTTACTTGATGTAACAACGCTAGCACTAGGCATTTCGCTTGCACTCAAAGAATTGGAAGAAGCCGAACTAGAAGTTTCTTTCAAGCCACCACTTGTAGTAGGTACAATCAACGTGCTTGATACGGCCGAAGAAACAAGGCCACTTTCATTGTCAGAACTGCTAGGTTTCGCAACATTGCTCGACTCGCTAGACGAGACAGTAGGACCTCTTCCGCTATCAGTGGCGGTAGGTGCCTGCATCGTGCTTGACTCTGCTGTTGAGAAGGTTGGACCTCTTCCGCTTTCATTGGAATTTGGCTCGTTTGTGGAAACAATAGAGCTACTACCATTATCAGAGCTGCTAGGTTTCGCAACATTGCTCGACTTGCTAGACGAGATAGTAGGACCTCTTCCGCTATCAGTGGCGGTAGGTGCCTGCATCGTGCTTGACTCTGCTGTTGAGAAGGTTGGACCTCTTCCGCTTTCATTGGAATTTGGCTCGTTTGTGGAAACAATAGAGCTACTACCATTATCAGAGCTGCTAGGTTTCGCAACATTGCTCGACTTGCTAGACGAGATAGTAGGACCTCTTCCGCTATCAGTGGCGGTAGGTGCCTGCATCGTGCTTGACTCTGCTGTTGAGAAGGTTGGACCTCTTCCGCTTTCATTGGAATTTGGCTCGTTCGTGGAAACAATAGAGCTACTACCATTATCAGAGCTGCTAGGTTTCGCAACATTGCTCGACTTGCTAGACGAGATAGTAGGACCTCTTCCGCTATCAGTGGCGGTAGGTGCCTGCATCGTGCTTGACTCTGCTGTTGAGAAGGTTGGACCTCTTCCGCTTTCATTGGAATTTGGCTCGTTTGTGGAAACAATAGAGCTACTACCATTATCAGAGCTGCTAGGTTTCGCAACATTGCTCGACTCGCTAGACGAGATAGTGGGACCTCTTCCGCTATCAGTGGCGGTAGGTGCCTGCATCGTGCTTGACTCTGCTGTTGAGAAGGTTGGACCTCTTCCGCTTTCATTAGAATTTGGCTCGTTTGTGGAAACAATAGAGCTACTACCATTATCAGAGCTGCTAGGTTTCGCAACATTGCTCGACTCGCTAGACGAGATAGTAGGACCTCTTCCGCTATCAGTGGCGGTAGGTGCCTGCATCGTGCTTGACTCTGCTGTTGAGAAGGTTGGACCTCTTCCACTATCAGATTGTGTTGACACTTGCTTAAGGCTGGACATACCCAATGGAGAGGACGTGCTATTTCCACTCGTGGTTAGTGTTGGCAACTCTACTGTGCTGGACATAGTGGTTGAAATCGTACTATCATTACCATCGTCAGAACTGCTAGGTTTCTGCACAGTACTTGGCTCGATCGCTGTGGTAGTAGATGAAATGATCTCGCTGTGTGTAGAAGTCGATTCTAAAATGGTACCTGATTGACTCATTTTACTTGGCAAAGCAGCATTTGTAGTACTATTACTACCCCAATAACCCGCTGAAGTACTCAAAGTCTGACTGACCAAATTACTTGGTCCTGTAGACTTACTTGTGACGACAGTGGCAGAGCTTCGAGAAATGAAAACTGAGTCTGATAGCGCACTAATACTAATTGTGCTATGTTCGCTTGAGTACGAGTATGGCACATGGGTACTACTAGACGAAGCTGAACCATATGATACAGATGTTGTCGATATAACATTCATGGGCGAACTGCTAGTCGCAGGTGTAACAGAAGCATCGGAACTACAACTACCTGTTTCAGGTCTCCTTCCGGTAGAGAATCCAGAACACTTACTAGAAATAAAAGACTCAATACCTGAGGAAGTCACATTTTGACTGTTAATAGCTGTTCTAGAACTTGAGAAAACAACAGACTGAGAACCAACAACTGTTTCTATACTTGACTTAGCTGTAGAGCTAATGGGAACAGTATTAGACGACGCCAAACCACTCTCAATTGTGACGCCTTCACTACTTCCAGAAATACTAGAACTTTCCGATTTCGAATAACTAGTAATGAAACTAGACGACCTATATCCAGAGCTTGAAGAAGACCACGGACCATTTGCAGATTTTGAAACATCAAAGGTAGGTGCAATAGACACCTCGGACAAAACCGAACCAACACTGGATTTGGTACCACTAAACGTTTCAGAAGGTTGAATACTACTGTTACCACCCCAGTAATGGCCTGATGACGGACTATAATCAGAAACAACTGCAGATGAAGTGGAGTAGAGCGAAACTGGTATAGAACTACTCAACGATACATGCACAGAGGAACTCGTAGACACGACAAAACTACTAGAGGGCTTAGGCCATGGGATAGTAGAACTGGTGGTCTTCGTACTAGTGTACGTCTGCGAATCAGAAGTCCAAACGATTGTGGATGTCTCTGTAGTCCATTTGAAACTGTCACTAGCCTTTGAAGATAACGTAGAAGCCGTAAAGGAACCAGAGGCGATACCAGTGCTGTTCATAGCATGCGCGCTAGGAGTTACGATGCTACTAGCGGGCGTAGGCCATGGAATAGTAGAGCTGGTGGTCTTGGTACTAGTGAAGGTCTGAGAGTCAGATGTCCACACAAGAGTGGATGTCTCTGTAGTCCAGTTGTAACTGTCGCTAGCCTTAGAAGATGACATCGTAGCAGAAGCGGAACCAGTGCTATTCATAGCTTGCGAGCTAGAAATAACAACACTACTGAAAGGCTTGGGCCATGGAATAGTAGAGCTGGTAGTCTTGGTACTAGTGAAGGTCTGGGAATCAGAAGTCCATACAAGAGTTGAGGTCTCTGTGGTCCAGTTGTAACTGTCGCTAGCCTTAGAAGAAGACATCGCAGCAGAAGCGGAACCTGTGCTATTCATAGCTTGCGAGCTAGAAATAACAACACTGCTGGAAGGCGTGGGCCATGGAATAGTAGAGCTGGTAGTCTTGGTACTAGTGTACGTCTGCGAATCAGAAGTCCACACAAGAGTGGATGTCTCTGTAGTCCAGTTGTAACTGTCGCTAGCCTTAGAAGATGACATCGCAGCAGAAGCGGAGCCAGTGCTATTCATAGCTTGCGAGCTAGAAATAACAACACTACTGGAAGGCGTGGGCCATGGAATAGTAGAGCTGGTAGTCTTGGTACTAGTGAAGGTCTGGGAATCAGAAGTCCACACAAGAGTTGATGTTTCCGTAGTCCAGTTGTAACTGTCGCTAGCCTTAGAAGATGTCATAGAGGCAGATACGGAACCAGAAGCGGAACCAGTGCTATTCATAGCTTGCGAGCTAGAAATAACAACACTACTGGAAGGCTTGGGCCATGGAATAGTAGAGCTGGTAGTCTTGGTACTAGTGAAGGTCTGGGAATCAGAAGTCCACACAAGAGTGGATGTCTCTGTGGTCCAGTTGTAACTGTCGCTAGCCTTAGAAGATGACATCGGAACAGAAGCAGAACCGGTGCTATTCATAGCTTGCGAGCTAGAAATAACAACACTACTGGAAGGCGTGGGCCATGGAATAGTAGAGCTGGTAGTCTTGGTACTAGTGAAGGTCTGGGAATCAGAAGTCCACACAAGAGTTGATGTTTCCGTAGTCCAGTTGTAACTGTCGCTAGGCTTAGAAGAAGACATCGCAGCAGAAGCGGAACCAGAAGCGATACCAGTGCTGTTCATAGCTTGCGAGCTAGAAATAACAACACTACTGGAAGGCTTGGGCCATGGAATAGTAGCGCTGGTGGTCTTGGTACTAGTGTAGGTCTGAGAATCAGAAGTCCACACAAGAGTGGATGTCTCGGTAGTCCAGTTGTAACTGTCGCTAGCCTTAGAAGAAGACATCGCAGCAGAAGCGGAACCAGAAGCGATACCAGTGCTGTTCATAGCTTGCGAGCTAGAAATAACAACACTACTGGAAGGCTTGGGCCATGGAATAGTAGAGCTGGTAGTCTTGGTACTAGTGAAGGTCTGAGAGTCCGAAGTCCACACAAGAGTGGATGTCTCTGTAGTCCAATTATAACTGTCGCTAGCCTTAGAAGATGTCATAGAGGCAGATACGGAACCAGAAGCGATACCAATGCTATTGATAGCTTGCGAGCTAGAAATAACAACACTACTGGAAGGCTTGGGCCATGGAATAGTAGAGCTGGTAGTCTTGGTACTAGTGAAGGTCTGAGAATCAGAAGTCCACACAAGAGTTGATGTTTCCGTAGTCCAGTTGTAACTGTCGCTAGCCTTAGAAGATGAAATCGCAGCAGAAGCGGAACCAGAAGCGATACCAGTGCTATTGATAGCTTGCGAGCTAGATAGAAGAACACTACTGGAAGGCTTGGGCCATGGAATAGTAGAGCTGGTAGTCTTGGTACTAGTGAAGGTCTGAGAGTCCGAAGTCCACACAAGAGTTGATGTTTCCGTAGTCCAGTTGTAACTGTCGCTAGCCTTAGAAGATGAAATCGCAGCAGAAGCGGAACCAGAAGCGATACCAGTGCTGTTCATAGCTTGCGAGTTAGAAATAACAACACTACTGGAAGGCGTGGGCCATGGAATAGTAGAGCTGGTAGTCTTGGTACTAGTGAAGGTCTGAGAGTCCGAAGTCCACACAAGAGTTGATGTTTCCGTAGTCCAGTTGTAACTGTCGCTAGCCTTAGAAGATGAAATCGCAGCAGAAGCGGAACCAGAAGCGATACCAGTGCTGTTCATAGCTTGTGAACTTGAAATAACAACACTGCTGGAAGGCTTGGGCCATGGAATAGTAGAGCTGGTAGTCTTGGTACTAGTGAAGGTCTGAGAGTCCGAAGTCCACACAAGAGTTGATGTTTCCGTAGTCCAGTTGTAACTGGCGCTAGCCTTAGAAGATGACATCGCAGCAGAAGCGGAACCAGAAGCGATACCAGTGCTGTTCATAGCTTGTGAACTTGAAATAACAACACCGCTGGAAGGCTTGGGCCATGGAATAGTAGAGCTGGTGGTCTTGGTACTAGTGTAGGTCTGAGAATCAGAAGTCCACACAAGAGTGGATGTCTCGGTAGTCCAGTTGTAACTGTCGCTAGCCTTAGAAGATGACATCGCAGCAGAAGCGGAACCAGTGCTATTCATAGCTTGCGAGCTAGAAATAACAACACTACTGGAAGGCTTGGGCCATGGAATAGTAGAGCTGGTAGTCTTGGTACTAGTGAAGGTCTGGGAATCAGAAGTCCATACAAGAGTTGAGGTCTCTGTGGTCCAGTTGTAACTGTCGCTAGCCTTAGAAGAAGACATCGCAGCAGAAGCGGAACCAGAAGCGATACCAGTGCTGTTCATAGCTTGCGAGCTAGAAATAACAACACTACTGGAAGGCTTGGGCCATGGAATAGTAGAGCTGGTAGTCTTGGTACTAGTGAAGGTCTGAGAATCAGAAGTCCACACAAGAGTGGATGTCTCTGTAGTCCAATTATAACTGTCGCTAGCCTTAGAAGATGTCATAGAGGCAGAAGCGGAACCAGAAGCGATACCAGTGCTGTTCATAGCTTGCGAGCTAGAAATAACAACACTACTGGAAGGCTTGGGCCATGGAATAGTAGAGCTGGTAGTCTTGGTACTAGTGAAGGTCTGAGAGTCCGAAGTCCACACAAGAGTTGATGTTTCCGTAGTCCAGTTGTAACTGTCGCTAGCCTTAGAAGATGAAATCGCAGCAGAAGCGGAACCAGAAGCGATACCAGTGCTGTTCATAGCTTGCGAGTTAGAAATAACAACACTACTGGAAGGCGTGGGCCATGGAATAGTAGAGCTGGTAGTCTTGGTACTAGTGAAGGTCTGAGAATCAGAAGTCCACACAAGAGTGGATGTCTCTGTAGTCCAATTATAACTGTCGCTAGCCTTAGAAGATGACATAGAGGCAGAAGCTGAACCAGAAGCGGAACCAGTGCTGTTCATAGCATGAGAGCTTGAAATAGCAACACTACTGGAAGGCGTGGGCCATGGAATAGTAGAGCTGGTAGTCTTGGTACTAGTGAAGGTCTGAGAGTCAGAAGTCCACACAAGAGTGGATGTCTCTGTAGTCCAGTTGTAACTGTCGCTAGCCTTAGAAGATGACATCGCAGCAGAAGCGGAGCCAGTGCTATTCATAGCTTGCGAGCTAGAAATAACAACACTACTGGAAGGCTTGGGCCATGGAATAGTAGAGCTGGTAGTCTTGGTACTAGTGAAGGTCTGAGAATCAGAAGTCCACACAAGAGTGGATGTCTCTGTAGTCCAATTATAACTGTCGCTAGCCTTAGAAGATGTCATAGAGGCAGAAGCTGAAGCAGAAGCGATACCAGTGCTATTGTTAGCTTGCGAGCTAGATAGAAGAACACTACTGGAAGGCTTGGGCCATGGAATAGTAGAGCTGGTAGTCTTGGTACTAGTGAAGGTCTGGGAATCAGAAGTCCACACAAGAGTTGATGTTTCCGTAGTCCAGTTATAACTGTCGCTAGCCTTAGAAGATGTCATCGAGGCAGAAGCGGAGCCAGTGCTATTCACAGCTTGCGAGCTTGAAATAGCAACACTACTGGAAGGCTTGGGCCATGGAATAGTAGAGCTGGTAGTCTTGGTACTAGTGAACGTCTGCGAATCAGAAGTCCACACAAGAGTGGATGTCTCTGTAGTCCAGTTGTAACTGTCGCTAGCCTTAGAAGATGACATCGCAGCAGAAGCGGAGCCAGTACTATTCATAGCTTGCGAGCTAGAAATAACAACACTACTGGAAGGCTTGGGCCATGGAATAGTAGAGCTGGTAGTCTTGGTACTAGTGAACGTCTGCGAATCAGAAGTCCACACAAGAGTGGATGTCTCTGTAGTCCAGTTGTAACTGTCGCTAGCCTTAGAAGATGACATCGCAGCAGAAGCTGAACCAGAAGCGATACCAGTGCTATTGTTAGCTTGCGAGTTAGAAATAACAACACTACTGGAAGGCGTGGGCCATGGAATAGTAGAGCTGGTAGTCTTGGTACTAGTGAACGTCTGGGAATCAGAAGTCCATACAAGAGTGGATGTCTCGGTGGTCCAGTTGTAACTGTCGCTAGCCTTAGAAGATGTCATCGAGGCAGAAGCGGAACCAGTGCTATTCATAGCTTGCGAGTTAGAAATAACAACACTACTGGAAGGCGTGGGCCATGGAATAGTAGAGCTGGTAGTCTTGGTACTAGTGAAGGTCTGGGAATCAGAAGTCCATACAAGAGTTGAGGTCTCTGTGGTCCAGTTGTAACTGTCGCTAGCCTTAGAAGATGACATCGCAGCAGAAGCGGAACCAGAAGCGATACCAGTGCTGTTCATAGCTTGCGAGCTAGAAATAACAACACTACTGGAAGGCTTGGGCCATGGAATAGTAGAGCTGGTAGTCTTGGTACTAGTGAAGGTCTGAGAGTCAGATGTCCACACAAGAGTGGATGTCTCTGTAGTCCAGTTGTAACTGTCGCTAGCCTTAGAAGATGACATCGCAGCAGAAGCGGAGCCAGTGCTATTCATAGCTTGCGAGCTAGAAATAACAACACTACTGGAAGGCTTGGGCCATGGAATAGTAGAGCTGGTAGTCTTGGTACTAGTGAAGGTCTGAGAGTCAGATGTCCACACAAGAGTGGATGTCTCTGTAGTCCAGTTGTAACTGTCGCTAGCCTTAGAAGATGACATCGCAGCAGAAGCGGAACCAGTGCTATTCATAGCTTGCGAGTTAGAAATAACAACACTACTGGAAGGCGTGGGCCATGGAATAGTAGAGCTGGTAGTCTTGGTACTAGTGTACGTCTGCGAATCAGAAGTCCACACAAGAGTGGATGTCTCTGTAGTCCAATTATAACTGTCGCTAGCCTTAGAAGATGTCATAGAGGCAGATACGGAACCAGAAGCGATACCAGTGCTATTGATAGCTTGCGAGCTAGATAGAAGAACACTACTGGAAGGCTTGGGCCATGGAATAGTAGAGCTGGTAGTCTTGGTACTAGTGAAGGTCTGAGAGTCAGATGTCCACACAAGAGTGGATGTCTCTGTAGTCCAGTTGTAACTGTCGCTAGCCTTAGAAGATGACATCGCAGCAGAAGCGGAACCAGAAGCGATACCAGTGCTGTTCATAGCTTGCGAGCTAGAAATAACAACACTACTGGAAGGCTTGGGCCATGGAATAGTAGAGCTGGTAGTCTTGGTACTAGTGAAGGTCTGAGAGTCAGATGTCCACACAAGAGTTGATTTTTCCGTAGTCCAATTATAACTGTCGCTAGCCTTAGAAGATGTTATCGAGGCAGATTCAGAACCAGAAGCGATACCAGTGCTGTTCATAGCTTGTGAACTTGAAATAACAACACTGCTGGAAGGCTTGGGCCATGGAATAGTAGAGCTGGTGGTCTTGGTACTAGTGTACGTCTGAGAATCAGAAGTCCACACAAGAGTGGATGTCTCGGTAGTCCAGTTGTAACTGTCGCTAGCCTTAGAAGATGTCATCGAGGCAGAAGCGGAACCAGTGCTATTCATAGCTTGCGAGTTAGAAATAACAACACTACTGGAAGGCGTGGGCCATGGAATAGTAGAGCTGGTAGTCTTGGTACTAGTGAAGGTCTGCGAATCAGAAGTCCACACAAGAGTGGATGTCTCTGTAGTCCAGTTGTAACTGTCGCTAGCCTTAGAAGATGACACAGAAGCAGAAGCGATACCAGTGCTATTGTTAGCTTGCGAGCTAGAAATAACAACACTACTGGAAGGCTTGGGCCATGGAATAGTAGAGCTGGTGGTCTTGGTACTAGTGTACGTCTGAGAATCAGAAGTCCACACAAGAGTGGATGTCTCTGTAGTCCAATTATAACTGTCGCTAGCCTTAGAAGATGTCATAGAGGCAGAAGCTGAACCAGAAGCGGAACCAGTGCTGTTCATAGCATGAGAGCTTGAAATAGCAACACTACTGGAAGGCGTGGGCCATGGAATAGTAGAGCTGGTAGTCTTGGTACTAGTGAACGTCTGCGAATCAGAAGTCCACACAAGAGTGGATGTCTCTGTAGTCCAGTTGTAACTGTCGCTAGCCTTAGAAGATGACACAGAAGCAGAAGCGATACCAGTGCTATTGTTAGCTTGCGAGCTAGAAATAACAACACTACTGGAAGGCTTGGGCCATGGAATAGTAGCGCTGGTAGTCTTGGTACTAGTGAACGTCTGAGAATCAGAAGTCCACACAAGAGTGGATGTCTCGGCGGTCCAGTTGTAACTGTCGCTAGCCTTAGAAGATGTCATCGAGGCAGAAGCGGAACCAGTGCTATTCATAGCTTGCGAGTTAGAAATAACAACACTACTGGAAGGCGTGGGCCATGGAATAGTAGAGCTGGTAGTCTTGGTACTAGTGAAGGTCTGGGAATCAGAAGTCCATACAAGAGTTGAGGTCTCTGTGGTCCAGTTGTAACTGTCGCTAGCCTTAGAAGATGACATCGCAGCAGAAGCGGAACCAGAAGCGATACCAGTGCTGTTCATAGCTTGCGAGCTAGAAATAACAACACTACTGGAAGGCTTGGGCCATGGAATAGTAGAGCTGGTAGTCTTGGTACTAGTGAAGGTCTGAGAATCAGAAGTCCACACAAGAGTGGATGTCTCTGTAGTCCAATTATAACTGTCGCTAGCCTTAGAAGATGTCATAGAGGCAGAAGCGGAACCAGAAGCGATACCAGTGCTGTTCATAGCTTGCGAGCTAGAAATAACAACACTACTGGAAGGCTTGGGCCATGGAATAGTAGAGCTGGTAGTCTTGGTACTAGTGAAGGTCTGAGAGTCCGAAGTCCACACAAGAGTTGATGTTTCCGTAGTCCAGTTGTAACTGTCGCTAGCCTTAGAAGATGAAATCGCAGCAGAAGCGGAACCAGAAGCGATACCAGTGCTGTTCATAGCTTGCGAGTTAGAAATAACAACACTACTGGAAGGCGTGGGCCATGGAATAGTAGAGCTGGTAGTCTTGGTACTAGTGAAGGTCTGAGAATCAGAAGTCCACACAAGAGTGGATGTCTCTGTAGTCCAATTATAACTGTCGCTAGCCTTAGAAGATGACATAGAGGCAGAAGCTGAACCAGAAGCGGAACCAGTGCTGTTCATAGCATGAGAGCTTGAAATAGCAACACTACTGGAAGGCGTGGGCCATGGAATAGTAGAGCTGGTAGTCTTGGTACTAGTGAAGGTCTGAGAGTCAGAAGTCCACACAAGAGTGGATGTCTCTGTAGTCCAGTTGTAACTGTCGCTAGCCTTAGAAGATGACATCGCAGCAGAAGCGGAGCCAGTGCTATTCATAGCTTGCGAGCTAGAAATAACAACACTACTGGAAGGCTTGGGCCATGGAATAGTAGAGCTGGTAGTCTTGGTACTAGTGAAGGTCTGAGAATCAGAAGTCCACACAAGAGTGGATGTCTCTGTAGTCCAATTATAACTGTCGCTAGCCTTAGAAGATGTCATAGAGGCAGAAGCTGAAGCAGAAGCGATACCAGTGCTATTGTTAGCTTGCGAGCTAGATAGAAGAACACTACTGGAAGGCTTGGGCCATGGAATAGTAGAGCTGGTAGTCTTGGTACTAGTGAAGGTCTGGGAATCAGAAGTCCACACAAGAGTTGATGTTTCCGTAGTCCAGTTATAACTGTCGCTAGCCTTAGAAGATGTCATCGAGGCAGAAGCGGAGCCAGTGCTATTCACAGCTTGCGAGCTTGAAATAGCAACACTACTGGAAGGCTTGGGCCATGGAATAGTAGAGCTGGTAGTCTTGGTACTAGTGAACGTCTGCGAATCAGAAGTCCACACAAGAGTGGATGTCTCTGTAGTCCAGTTGTAACTGTCGCTAGCCTTAGAAGATGACATCGCAGCAGAAGCGGAGCCAGTACTATTCATAGCTTGCGAGCTAGAAATAACAACACTACTGGAAGGCTTGGGCCATGGAATAGTAGAGCTGGTAGTCTTGGTACTAGTGAACGTCTGCGAATCAGAAGTCCACACAAGAGTGGATGTCTCTGTAGTCCAGTTGTAACTGTCGCTAGCCTTAGAAGATGACATCGCAGCAGAAGCTGAACCAGAAGCGATACCAGTGCTATTGTTAGCTTGCGAGTTAGAAATAACAACACTACTGGAAGGCGTGGGCCATGGAATAGTAGAGCTGGTAGTCTTGGTACTAGTGAACGTCTGGGAATCAGAAGTCCATACAAGAGTGGATGTCTCGGTGGTCCAGTTGTAACTGTCGCTAGCCTTAGAAGATGTCATCGAGGCAGAAGCGGAACCAGTGCTATTCATAGCTTGCGAGTTAGAAATAACAACACTACTGGAAGGCGTGGGCCATGGAATAGTAGAGCTGGTAGTCTTGGTACTAGTGAAGGTCTGGGAATCAGAAGTCCATACAAGAGTTGAGGTCTCTGTGGTCCAGTTGTAACTGTCGCTAGCCTTAGAAGATGACATCGCAGCAGAAGCGGAACCAGAAGCGATACCAGTGCTGTTCATAGCTTGCGAGCTAGAAATAACAACACTACTGGAAGGCTTGGGCCATGGAATAGTAGAGCTGGTAGTCTTGGTACTAGTGAAGGTCTGAGAGTCAGATGTCCACACAAGAGTGGATGTCTCTGTAGTCCAGTTGTAACTGTCGCTAGCCTTAGAAGATGACATCGCAGCAGAAGCGGAGCCAGTGCTATTCATAGCTTGCGAGCTAGAAATAACAACACTACTGGAAGGCTTGGGCCATGGAATAGTAGAGCTGGTAGTCTTGGTACTAGTGAAGGTCTGAGAGTCAGATGTCCACACAAGAGTGGATGTCTCTGTAGTCCAGTTGTAACTGTCGCTAGCCTTAGAAGATGACATCGCAGCAGAAGCGGAACCAATGCTATTCATAGCTTGCGAGTTAGAAATAACAACACTACTGGAAGGCGTGGGCCATGGAATAGTAGAGCTGGTAGTCTTGGTACTAGTGTACGTCTGCGAATCAGAAGTCCACACAAGAGTGGATGTCTCTGTAGTCCAATTATAACTGTCGCTAGCCTTAGAAGATGTCATAGAGGCAGATACGGAACCAGAAGCGATACCAGTGCTATTGATAGCTTGCGAGCTAGATAGAAGAACACTACTGGAAGGCTTGGGCCATGGAATAGTAGAGCTGGTAGTCTTGGTACTAGTGAAGGTCTGAGAGTCAGATGTCCACACAAGAGTGGATGTCTCTGTAGTCCAGTTGTAACTGTCGCTAGCCTTAGAAGATGACATCGCAGCAGAAGCGGAACCAGAAGCGATACCAGTGCTGTTCATAGCTTGCGAGCTAGAAATAACAACACTACTGGAAGGCTTGGGCCATGGAATAGTAGAGCTGGTAGTCTTGGTACTAGTGAAGGTCTGAGAGTCAGATGTCCACACAAGAGTTGATTTTTCCGTAGTCCAATTATAACTGTCGCTAGCCTTAGAAGATGTTATCGAGGCAGATTCAGAACCAGAAGCGATACCAGTGCTGTTCATAGCTTGTGAACTTGAAATAACAACACTGCTGGAAGGCTTGGGCCATGGAATAGTAGAGCTGGTGGTCTTGGTACTAGTGTACGTCTGAGAATCAGAAGTCCACACAAGAGTGGATGTCTCGGTAGTCCAGTTGTAACTGTCGCTAGCCTTAGAAGATGTCATCGAGGCAGAAGCGGAACCAGTGCTATTCATAGCTTGCGAGTTAGAAATAACAACACTACTGGAAGGCGTGGGCCATGGAATAGTAGAGCTGGTAGTCTTGGTACTAGTGAAGGTCTGCGAATCAGAAGTCCACACAAGAGTGGATGTCTCTGTAGTCCAGTTGTAACTGTCGCTAGCCTTAGAAGATGACACAGAAGCAGAAGCGATACCAGTGCTATTGTTAGCTTGCGAGCTAGAAATAACAACACTACTGGAAGGCTTGGGCCATGGAATAGTAGAGCTGGTGGTCTTGGTACTAGTGTACGTCTGAGAATCAGAAGTCCACACAAGAGTGGATGTCTCTGTAGTCCAATTATAACTGTCGCTAGCCTTAGAAGATGTCATAGAGGCAGAAGCTGAACCAGAAGCGGAACCAGTGCTGTTCATAGCATGAGAGCTTGAAATAGCAACACTACTGGAAGGCGTGGGCCATGGAATAGTAGAGCTGGTAGTCTTGGTACTAGTGAACGTCTGCGAATCAGAAGTCCACACAAGAGTGGATGTCTCTGTAGTCCAGTTGTAACTGTCGCTAGCCTTAGAAGATGACACAGAAGCAGAAGCGATACCAGTGCTATTGTTAGCTTGCGAGCTAGAAATAACAACACTACTGGAAGGCTTGGGCCATGGAATAGTAGCGCTGGTAGTCTTGGTACTAGTGAACGTCTGAGAATCAGAAGTCCACACAAGAGTGGATGTCTCGGCGGTCCAGTTGTAACTGTCGCTAGCCTTAGAAGATGTCATCGAGGCAGAAGCGGAACCAGTGCTATTCATAGCTTGCGAGTTAGAAATAACAACACTACTGGAAGGCGTGGGCCATGGAATAGTAGAGCTGGTAGTCTTGGTACTAGTGAAGGTCTGGGAATCAGAAGTCCATACAAGAGTTGAGGTCTCTGTGGTCCAGTTGTAACTGTCGCTAGCCTTAGAAGATGACATCGCAGCAGAAGCGGAACCAGAAGCGATACCAGTGCTGTTCATAGCTTGCGAGCTAGAAATAACAACACTACTGGAAGGCTTGGGCCATGGAATAGTAGAGCTGGTAGTCTTGGTACTAGTGAAGGTCTGAGAGTCAGATGTCCACACAAGAGTGGATGTCTCTGTAGTCCAGTTGTAACTGTCGCTAGCCTTAGAAGATGTTATCGAGGCAGATTCAGAACCAGAAGCGATACCAGTGCTGTTCATAGCTTGCGAACTAGAGATTATAATGCTGCTAGAGGGCGTTGGCCATGGAATAGTAGAGCTGGTAGTCTTGGTACTAGTGAACGTCTGGGAATCAGAAGTCCATACAAGAGTGGATGTCTCGGTGGTCCAGTTGTAACTGTCGCTAGCCTTAGAAGATGACACAGAAGCAAAAGCGGAACCAGTGCTATTCATAGCTTGCGAGCTGGAAATAACAACACTACTGGAAGGCTTGGGCCATGGAATAGTAGAGCTGGTAGTCTTGGTACTAGTGAAGGTCTGGGAATCAGAAGTCCACACAAGAGTTGATTTTTCCGTAGTCCAATTATAACTGTCGCTAGCCTTAGAAGATGTTATCGAGGCAGATTCAGAACCAGTGCTATTCATAGCTTGCGAACTAGAAATAGCAACACTACTGGAAGGCGTGGGCCATGGAATAGTAGAGCTGGTAGTCTTGGTACTAGTGTACGTCTGAGAATCAGAAGTCCACACAAGAGTGGATGTCTCGGTAGTCCAGTTGTAACTGTCGCTAGCCTTAGAAGATGTCATCGAGGCAGAAGCGGAACCAGTGCTATTCATAGCTTGCGAGTTAGAAATAACAACACTACTGGAAGGCGTGGGCCATGGAATAGTAGAGCTGGTAGTCTTGGTACTAGTGAAGGTCTGCGAATCAGAAGTCCACACAAGAGTGGATGTCTCTGTAGTCCAGTTGTAACTGTCGCTAGCCTTAGAAGATGACACAGAAGCAGAAGCGATACCAGTGCTATTGTTAGCTTGCGAGCTAGAAATAACAACACTACTGGAAGGCTTGGGCCATGGAATAGTAGAGCTGGTGGTCTTGGTACTAGTGAAGGTCTTGGAATCAGAAGTCCACACAAGAGTTGATTTTTCCGTAGTCCAATTATAACTGTCGCTAGCCTTAGAAGATGTTATCGAGGCAGATTCAGAACCAGTGCTATTCATAGCTTGCGAACTAGAAATAGCAACACTACTGGAAGGCGTGGGCCATGGAATAGTAGAGCTGGTAGTCTTGGTACTAGTGAAGGTCTTGGAGTCAGAAGTCCACACAAGAGTGGA